>RJWM01008223.1:0-73967 GCA_004363535.1 Dasyprocta punctata | reverse complement strand
GACCACACTCTTAAGTGACATAAATCCGACACATGTGTAAATACTGCACTGTTTCTCTGGTGTGAGAAACCAAAAGTGTAAATAAGGACCAATATGCATAACAGGTATTGTGAAACAGGAAGAAAATGTTCAAATGGAGGAAGGCAATGTTCCAATGGGAGAGGGAGGAAAGAAAAGAGAGAAAAGTAAAAAAAAAAAAAAAAAAAAAAAAAAAAAAAAAAAAAAAAAAAAAAAAAAAAAAAAGTGAGAAAAGAAGAAAAAACTGGAAACAAAGCTTTTGTAAATGAGGAGGTGAGAAGGATTTGAAGGGAGGGTAGGGGAATGGGAAAAAAGAATCAAGTTATATCGTGTACAGGTATGATGAATATGATCATTGTATATATCTAAAATGTACTAATAAAAATCATAAAAATATTCAAAATATTCAGAGGTAGACTATACCACAGACTAAATGAATAAACCTAACATTCATTTACCCAATCTTTTACCCAAGATCTTCAGAATACACTGTTGACTCATAGAACATTCTCCAGCATATGGCATATGTTAGGCCATAAATAAATGAATAAATAATGCCATGTAACTTCTCTGGTCACAATGTAGCAAAACCAGAAATGAAATATAGAGTGAACTGCAGCAACTGTATAAATATCTGAATACTAAACATCATACTCTTGAATCAATGAAGAAATAAGAAGGGAAATTTTTAAGAATTTCTGAAATAAATGAAACTGAAAACATAATCCACCCAAATATATGAGACACACCAAAAGTAATATTAACAGGAAAAATTATAGCAACACAAGGTGACATCCAAAAACAAATAAATTTCCAATAATCTAATGACAGAACTCAAGGGAACAGAAGAGTAAGAATAAAGCAAATCCAAAATTAGTTAAAGGAAAAAAATAACAAAAATCAGAATGAAAACAAAGAAAGCAGGAAAAAAATCAATAAAACAAAGTTGTTCTTTTGAAAGAATAAACAAAATTGACAAACACTTGGCTAGCTAACTGGGACAGGGGTAAAACAGAGACATTACCAATGATACCAGAGAAATGTAAGGGATCATTATGGACAATTGAGAACAACAATATGCCAACAACTGGAAAACGTGCAAAAACTAAAAATATTATGTATATATCTACCAAAACTGAACCATGAAGATACAGGTTACTTGAATGGACAAAAATAATTAATGAGACTGAATCAATGATAAGAATATCTTCTGACAAGACAAAGACTATAGAGCTTGGCTACTGAATTTTACTGAAAGTTTAATAAAGAACAACAACTATTCTCAAAGTACTCCAAAGTATCAAAAGGAAGAGAATCTTTCCAAACTCATTCTCCAAGGCCAATATTTCCTACTACCAAAACCAGAAAAGCACACAACAAAAAAGAAAAATTACAGACCAATATTCTTGATGAGCACAAGTGTAAAAATTCTCAACAAGATGCTAGTGAAATGAATCTAACAGAACATCAAAAAGAATTCACATCATGATCAACTTGATCTTATCCCAGGGATGCAAAGATATTTCAACATACGCAAAGCACTAAACATATCACATCACATCAACAGAATGAAGGACAAAAACCATATGATCATCTTAACAAATGCAGAAAAGCATTTGATAAAATTCAACATTTTCTCACAATGAAAACCTTCAAATAATTAGGTAAAGAAGTAATTTCCCTCAATATATTATATTGAGTTATATATGACCAGTCCACAGCACACTTTATACTGAATGAAGAAAAGCTAACATTATTTCTTCTAAAGATTACGAACAAGATAAGGATATCCACTTTCACACCTTTACTTAATATGGTATTGAAAGCCTTAGAGCAATTAAGACTTTAGAAAAACATAAAATAAATCCAAATAAGAAAAATGAGGTTGAATTATCCCTATTTATATATGACATGATTTTACATGTAGAAAAGCCTACAGATGCCATGGGAAAAAAAGCTGTAAGAACTAATAAATGAATTCAGTAAGGCTGCATTACAGAAAAATCAACACAGAAAAATAAGCAGCAATGTTACATACAAACAACTAAATTTCTGAGAAAGAAACAAGAAAGCAATCTCATTCACAATAATCACAAAAATCATAACATATAAGAAAAATAACGATGTAAATGTTGTCTATAGTAGAAATCACACAACACTGATGAAAAAGAACAGAAAAAAAATCAAAGACATCCTATGTTATGGATTGGAAGAATATCATTAAAATGACCATACTACACAAAACAACCTACGAATTAAATGCAATTTCTATAAAACCAATTACATTCTTCATAGAAACAAACAAACAAAAACCTTGAAATTTTAATGAGACAAAAAAGACTGAAGTCAAAACAATCTTTAGCAAAAAGAATAAAGCTAGAGGCATTATATAATCTGGCTTCAAAACATACTACTAAATGATAGTACCCAAGACAGTATAGTACAAGATAAAAAGACATATAGAGTAATGAGACAGAATAGAGAACCCAGAATCACATCCGTTATTTTTAGTTTTAGCAAACATAGCAAAATCCCACATTAGAGGAAAATATGTTCAATAAATGGTGCCAGGAAAAAATATATCCACATGCAATTAAGGTAACTAGACTCTTACCTTTCACCATATACAAACAACAACAGAAATGAATCCAAGAATCAAATACAAAATTCATCACCAAGACACTACTTAAAAAAATATAGAGGAAATACTTCAGGATTTTTATCTGGGCAAAGATTTTTCAATATGACTACAACAGACAACAGTAGGAAAAATTGAAAAACTGGACTACATCCTACTAAAAGGTTCCTGTACAGCAGAGTAAACAACCTGCAAATTACGAGAAATTATTTGCAAACTAGTCACCTGTGGATTTAATTTCCAGAATAGGTAAGGAATTCAGTAACTGAAAAACCAAAAAACAATAACAGTAATAAAAATTTGATTATACATAGACAAATTGCACTTGTTTAGGCAGCACATACACGAAATGGGCAAATTACCTGTAACGGTTAACTGATTATGTCAACTTAAGTAAGCAATGCTCAATCAAATTGGATCAGTATAGTTCCGGGTATGGCTAAAGGGATTTATTGAAAACAAAAGACCCATCCTGGGTCCTGGATGTGAGTAGCCCCAAACAATTTCAGGTTCGCTGCCTGAATGGAATAAAAGGCAAACAATAAGGAAGATTTGCTTCTATTAGCTCCAGTCTTCACCTATGCCTGGATGTCATCTCATGGCTTCCAGCACACTCTTCAGCCTCCAGCACAGTCCATTCAGCCTTCCAGGGCAGACCCTGACACAGCTTTCCCATGCACACCCTTCAGCCTCCTGATATATACTCGCATAGGACACTACAGTGAGCTCCTGGGCTTTGACTGGATCCTTAGGTTCTCCAGTGCAGACAGCACTTTTGTACTCTTCCACACCTAACACTATAGGTGGCCACTGTAAGCCAATTTTGTAAATTCTTACACATTTGCATATCTTGCATTAAATCTGTCTCCGTAGTAAGCACCAACTGATGTATGACCTAAATAGATACTTCCCCCCCCCCAAAAAAAGGCAATATGAATGGCCAAGAAGAGTAAGAAGAACATGCTCAATATCAACAATCATTAGGGAACTGCATAGTCAAGACCACAGTGAGATATCATCTCATCCCAATTATAAAGACTATTACCAAAAAGGCAGAAAATAACAAATGCTTGTGTAGTTGCAAAGAAAGGGAGATTCTCATATACTTTTGCTGGAAATGTTAATATAGCCATTAGGGAAAACAGTACAAAAGGGTCTCAAAACATCAGAAATAGAAATATTGTATGGTCTAACCATCCTACTACTCAGTGTATACCCAAAGGAACTGAAGTATGCTGATACACTAAAATGAAGTATACTGATGAGACATCTGTGCTTATATATATATATATATATATATATATATATATATATATATAGTTCAGTACTAATCAAAAAACCTAAGATATAGAATGAGCCTAAGTGTCCATCAATGGATGAATGGATAAGAAAAATATGGTATACATACAAAATGAAGTACAATTCTGGCATAAAAAGAATAAAATTTTGCCAACTGCAGCAACACGAATGGAACTGGAGGATATTATGTTAAGTAAAAGAAATCAGGCATAGAAACAAAAATATCACATGTCCCCACTTGCATGTGGAAGCTAAAAATTGATTTCAAAAAAAGGAGAAAATAATAGTTACCAGAACCAGTAAGGGGGTAGAGTCGGTAAGAGTGATAGCAGGCACAAAGGTGCAAATAGGAAGAATAATTTCATATGTTCTGTAGAAAAGTAGGATAACTGGTTAGCAACAATTTATAGAGTACTTCATAATAGCCAATAGAGTAAATTTTAAATATTTCTAACAAAAATAAATGTTTTCTATCTGAAGTAAATAGGTAATTACCCTCATCATTACATCACTCTATCCCATAATATGAACAAATACTGTGTCAAAAAATAAAAAAATTTGAAAAATCTAATTAAAAAACATTTAGAGTCCTATAGAAATGAAAGTATACATTTTATTCATAGAATGGAAGATTTGTTATATTGTGACTTCAATATTGTTAACATATCAACTTGCTTGAAAAATAAAGTACAGGTTCAGTGCAATTCCAATTAAAACCCCACCAAGATAGTTTGTAGACAGGGACCAGTTAATTCTAAAATATATATGAACAGACAAAGGAACTATAATAGCCAAAGCAATTCTGAAATTCCTTTATAGGTTTTCAAAGCTTATTATAAAGCTACAGCACTCAAGAAATGGCACTGGATAAAGGATAGAAAAATAGAATCAACAGATTAGAATAGAGAATTCAGAAGCAAATCCAAACAAATTCAAAGAAATCCAAACAAACTCAGAAGTAAATTCAAAGCCATTTGATTTTTTTATAAAAAAAAAAAAATAAGGTTAGTTCAATAGAAACAGGACAGAATTCTCAACAAATGAACTGTCCTATGATAAGATGATATACTTTCAATAAAATTCCTACAACTGTCTTACACTAGATGAGATGCTTTCAATAAATTTATGAGACACGGGGGAAAAAACATACTGTCAGGACACAAAACAATCAATAGAACTACATTCAAGCATTTATAACATTATGAAAGGTATATGGGATATATCTCCACTTTACAATGATAGATATGTCTAAAAGTAATGCAAACAGTAATTTAAAAATGAAAACGTATGACATCATGTTAGATGATAACAAGTACACTTAAACTTCAAAAATCTAATTCATGTTCTTATAACTTCTAATTCTCCTACATTTTATGTGCAAATTTTAAAACTAGGAGATGCAGAAATAAGAACAGTGACCTTAAAAGATAGGGTATTTTCGACTTACAGAAAATATTCTACTATTGATTTTCCTCTAGTATTTTTGAAGGACATGATTAAAACAATATGAACAAGGAATGTGACTATTCATCTTTATGTCCCTAGAATCTAATACAAGGTATGACACATTGAAAACTCAATATTTAGTGTGAAACTGAAGAAAAGGAAGAACATTTTTAAAGACATCAAGTAAACTACTTACTAGCTGTAGTACTTTTCTATAATTGCCACAAATGATTATCATAAGCTTAGTTACTTTATAAATTTATTGTCTTGCAGTTTTCCAGGTCAGATATGTGATATCTTTCTAAATAGGCTAAGACCAAAGTGTTAGATTGGACTGATTTCTTTCTGGAGGGTCTAGGGAAGAATCCACTTCCCTGACGTTTCAGCTTTACAGAGGCCAAATCATACTGTGGGTCATCTTCAAAGACAGCAACAAGGGCGTGAGTCTTTCGTATACGGCATTCTTCTGACTCTCTTTTTGCATTCTTCTTTGATTAATAAGCACCCACGTGATTAGATTAGCCTATAGCACGTAATATAAAATAATGCCAATTTAAGATCAGTTGATTAGCAATTTTTGTAACTGAAACTCTAATCCCTTCTGTCATGCGAAATATCAAATCCACAGATTCTAGGATATCAGAATGTGTACACCTTGGGAGCCATTATCCTGGCTTTCCAACTGGCTTTTCTGAAACCTGTATTTAAAAATACAAAGTTACCTATTGGGTACTTTTCAAATTGTACAGATAACAATATAAGAAACAGAATACATTACGATATATAATACTTTACCTAAAAGAGTTTAAAGGGATACAGATAGGCTATTGTGATATACTGTAATAATACACTATATATTAATTGGATTGATAAAACAATACTTCGTATTATTGTTACCATTTTTTCAACAACAAAAAATTCTGGGATATTACCATTTACAAACACAATGTTTTTAACTGGAAAAGTAGATCAACCAGCTTGTATTCTGTCATATACTAGTGTGATTACTTCACACAACAATTTAAGAAGGCCATTTATATCAAAGAAAAAAATGAATGCTACACATGAAGTCAAAGCACATTTAACTAAACAGCAATAAAAATGGCCTTCATTTACTATTTCCTCAATTGAAAAAATGTCAGTTAGTACAACTCCACAGATGAAAAAATTTTCAGTCAGTTATTTTTATAGTGATATTACTTTTTGCCTAAGCTAATTCAGTATAATTTAAAATTAAACTGTCTTAAGATAAAAATTCTTTATTTTCCAATTGTTAGTTTATTACTATGTTTTTCTTTTTGATCAGCAGAAAATCCAGATAAAATAATAATGCAGTAATAATAAAATCAACATTTAAAATAAAAATAATTGTATGTCAATATTCAGGAATAATTCACGTTCATAAATGCAATGTAGTTGTGAAACAGTATGAGAAGGAAAAGCTTTTTAAAACATTAGTCACAAAACTAAATGTGAACTAAAACATTTTTCTCAATCAAAATTAGATCATGACATACACAGTAAGACATACATACATTTATATATAACATATATATTTATATTGCACAGAATATATGCATATATGTTATGCATTATAAATACATAAAATATAACAGTTATATTCTTAAATGAGAAGGAAAACCTCACTGTACACAGTTCAATGTGTAAAAATAAAATTAGCATTTTCAAAAATAACCGTTTTCTTGGTCAAGCAAGCACATCTTTTATAGCCAAAACAAAGTAGTCTCTCAAATAACTGGAGACTAAATGTGATATAAATTTTTTTGTCAAAAATAGAAAAAAATCATTTCAAAAGTTTATTCCCTCTAAAGAAAATTAGTAAAGAAAAACAAAAACACACATACATGCTCACCACACAGAAGTCAATGGTGTCTACATAAGCTTTATCAAATTTGTTTTATGAAAAGAACATACAAAGTAGAGCTGGAAATATATACTAGAAAATACAATGTCATAAATAACCGACAAACAAGTTACTCTATAGAAAAACCAAATCAGCTTATTCATATTTATATAGACTTAGAATTCTACATAAATTTGTTTATTAAAGAGTCTTGAATTTCTCTCTGTATAAATATTACTCCAGAATGAGTACATTACTTTATGTAGAGCTACAAAAATCTGAGAATTTTCTTTTGGGTCCAATTTCTTCTTGTGGTCCTACTATTAGGAGTACTAACAACACAAAATTGAAACCGCGAAGTTTAACAAAAGGGTATACTAAAAAAAAAAGGCTTTTTCTGGCACCAAATTATATATAGTATGACTATCCAAAATACATGAAACTGCAATACCTGAAAGAAAGGAAAGACAAAGCAAAGGGGGAATACTAACAATCAAAATAGCCAATGATGTCCCATCAATTAAGTCAAAAGCATATAATGTAAACTTTAAAGCAATTACATAACAAATAAAAAAGAATAAATATATGCACTAGGCAAGAAGAGAATATAATATGGAAAAATATTCATGTTTGATACTAACACAAGGCAAGAAAGGAGGAAAAGTAAACCAAAAAGGGTACATGCAAATTGTAAAATATCACATGTAAAACCTTATCATTATATTAAACATGAAAATTATAAAAAGGAGACTGTCAATTTAAACAGAGAAGCAAAACAAAATCATATGCAATATTTGTGAAACAGCCCAATTATCTATCAACATTTGAATGCAGAAACAAATTTCCTATAATCATATAATAGAAGACTACTCATCAATAAAAACGACTCACTACTGAGTACTTAACAACATAGGCACATTTTAAAGTATTGTACTGATAAGACACAAGTGATGGATGATGCAGTTTTCATAAAGTAATAAATGAAAACCACTTTACAGTGATAGAAATCAGATTAATAGCAAGGGGTAGGGATAAATAAGGTAACCACGATGAAACGTTTGGACTACAGAAATATTTTACTTCTTGACTTGAATGGCAAACAGGTGCATACCTTAGAGAAACACTGTTGAGCTTTTAACTTAAAGTTGGGAAATTCACTGTATTCTAGGCAAATCATAAATAACTGAGAAATAGAATAAGAAATCAATAAAAATGCATAAGAAATCAATAAAAACACTCAAAATTTTAGAAATTAAATAACATACATTAAAGACAGTGATAAAAGATGGTTACCTGAATTTTTTAAAATACATAGTTTTTAATTTGGAGCTATGAGTTCAAACATGTAATATGTGAAGATTAGTAACTTAATTTTCCACTAACAATTCATATACAGTGTACATATACATGCACATACATAAATAAAATAATTACCAATAGAAGCTGAACGCATTTGTCTCATGTGAGTTTCTATGACAGAAGGATCTCGAGAGCTGTAACTTCCCAACTCAGGATAAAAGCTGGAGCCAATGTCATCTGGAGGGCTGTGTATGCCTTGTGGATAATTCTTGGCTATTCTAGGGTCCCAGTGTTCTAACACTGGATGGTTCCAGTGTATATATTTACCATCAAATTGTGGATTTCCATACCAACTGTAATAAAATACATGCAAAAAGTAATTCACAGGTGGCAGTTCTTCGAGGTTAAATTCAGAGGCTTTGGAAGGTTTCATAGTGATTTCAACACTTTTTAAATTCTTGGTATTAGTTTCACTCTTGCTTTTGCCACTCTTTTGTAAATCAAGTTTTTTCCCCAAATGAACAGTTTGTTGATGAAGTTCTGGAAGAAGGTCAAGTCCAAAAGGCGCTCCAAAAGTAGCAGTATTCGGTCTCAGCATTTTCAAACTCATCATCAGAGAGAAAACAAATAGTATAAAAAGTGACAAAATGATGCAAGTCCTTCTCCGAAATTTTGCCATGATGACATACTTTAAATTCCAAAACAGTACATGTTCTGCTGTAATTTATTGAAAAAGATAATTAGTAAGTGTATCAACAATATTTTTCCAATGTCTTAAAATGGGAAGTAAAATCCTTAATTATGAGATTTAAGATTAGTAAAATTCATATTAATTATTTCATCAAATATTGCTGTTTGCAAAAGAATCTACATGTAGCTACACTAAATGGCAATACTGATTTGGAAATACAACCATTTGCATGTCAATTACACTTAGATAAACCTTTTATGAATTTTACTTAAGAAAATGAACAGTATTTTTCCTTCCTTAATTGGAATTTATGGACACTGAATACAGAAAGGGAATATTCTATCTACACAAATGAAAATTTTCTAAACCTAAATGTAAATTTAAAAATCAGTTAATAGAAGGAAGTAGTTAAAAAGATACTTAAATCTAGTAGTAATAAGGGCCGGGAGTTTGGCTCAGTGCCTTAAGCGCCTGCCCTGGCAGGCACGAGGTTGTGAGTTCAATCCCCGGTGCCGCAAAAAAAAAAAAAAAAAAAAAAAAAAATCTAGTAGTAATAAAAATGGATTTCCATAAATGCTTTTTTCACTAAAACTTTACCAAGAGGGAATAAACATTATAAATGATATTTAGAAAAGGGATATGATTCCTAATTCACTACTGTTGAGGAGTTGAGTCTAATGGAAAATGTTTAGGCCATGAAGTTTTCATTCTTCAAGAAAAAATTAATAGCACTATCAAAAGAGCTTGAGGGAGTTCAATTTGCCCTCTTCTGCTCTTTCGCCACATATAGCTCCTGCTCTTCAGATAATGGAGCATCAAGATACCAGACTGAAAATAAAAAGCAGACCTCACCAGACAGCTGGTCCTGCGAATGCCTTGATTTTGGACCGTTCAACCTTCAAAAGAATATGGAATAAATCTGTTTTTATGAATTACCTAGTTTCAGTTATAAAAGCAGGATAAAATAGACTAAAACACAAAATAACCATAAAAGCAAAAATCACTAATGGATATTAAACAAAGGAGTAAAAAGTCTCATGAGACACAGGATAATTACATACTGACAATGTATTTCTCCAAAAGATATCTAATTAATTACAAAGAGAAGCGTAATATAACAGCAGAGAATCTACCAGATACCAGCTTAAATGAGTTATCAAAATTAATTATTTTTCTTTTTTTTTTTTCCTTTGGCTTTTTGAAATAGAGTTTTACTATGCAGATTTCTCTATGTAGGTCTTGAATTCACTTTGTAGTCCAGGCTGGCCTTGCACCCACAGCGATCTCCTGAGAGGCTAAGGACACAGACTTATGGCTGTGACATTCTGTTCAAAAATTAATCTTACTTATTCATGATGATGCACAAGATATGTAAAAGACAAAACATACACACATGTCCACATATATATGTTTACGCACACATACACAGACTATTATAACGTATATAATCAGCCCTCCAAACCTGTGAGGTCTTCATCCATGGATTCAAACAATATCAGATGGAAAATATTTGGTAGAAAAAAACTTGTATCTGTAATAAACATATATAGACATATTCTTGTCACTAATTCCCTACAAAATACAACTACATAGCATTTACAATGCATTAGATTAGTAATCCAGAGATGATTTAAAGTATACAGGAAGAAATACGCAGGTTAGACTCAAAGACTACACCATTTTACATAAGAAATTTAAGCACTTACAGATTTTGCTATCCAAGAGGTTTGTAGAATTAACCCCCTCTGTAGGAACACGGGAACAACTTTATATAGAATACAAGGCAACATTTAAATAAATTTGAGAACAGTAGTACCTCAGTTCATGAACTTAATTTGTTCTACGATTTGGGTTTGTGTTTGTGTGCGAAAGAAGGCCGTGGTTGTATCTGTCAGTCGATGCAGTTTCTAAACAAAAACAACATTTTGCCAAATGCTTCTGTTTGCAAACAAAAGCATTCATGAACTGTGGTATCACTGTATATATTTAATGATAGGCAAACATGATAAAATATTTAGAAAAAAAAAACAGGAATTATTGGACTATTTATATTTATAATTTTCCTAAAGTTTTAAATTATTTAAAAATTAAAAGGTAAAAAAAGAATCCTAACAGCAAAGTAGAAAGAAAGAATAATTAACATAAAATCTGCTTATTTCTCAAGGTCCAGCTCAAAGTCTTTCAAATTCAGCACTGCACAACTCCAGGAAGTGAAATTTCTGTGTGGAATGTGGCAGGGCAGTATGTTGGATAGAAAAAATTCAACAAACTGTACAGCCATTTGGTTCTGTGCCTATAATTCATTGTCCTGAAATTTCCAAGTTATTATGACAATGACAAACCCGCTTGGTTTAAAGAAAATAAACTTTTAATACGGCATGAAGCCAAAACGAAGTGTGGATACAATATGATCTCTATAACATTACATATACAGGGAAAAATACACTTAAACATGTATGATACATGTAGCTACCTGTAAGTGAGAAAACAGTATTTTCTATATCTTCTAAATCTGGAACATAATATTTCATAACAAAGAAGTTTGGGGCAAGTATTTTATAAGAAAATAATCAATGGTAAAGAATGTTGAAGATTCAGAGGTAACAGAAGCAGTAGCTACCGGATTTAGAAATTAAGAGACAGTTTTGAGATGCTGACTTTAGCTGAGTGGTGAAATACATTAAAGAATCAAAATATATAACAGAGAGAATACTGATTTTGAAATCTGAAAATGTAAGTTAAAATCAGCTATGATGACCTTAAAAAAAAGTCTATCAGTTTTGTCTGTTGACAGTTATTCTGTGAATCAACCAGACATATTTGTGAAAGAAAACACGGAAGGCTAATGTTTAATCGAACAGTAAATATTAATTAGGATTTAAAAACAAATGATAAGTGAAGAAATGTAAGAAAGAAAACTGAAAATTTTTTTTCATACAGCATTTTCAGATTCATTCTCTGGATCTATCCATGAATAAAAAAAACAAATTGTGAGTTTATGATGGCTACCTTCTGTTTTTTTTTCTTATCTGTCAATGTAATCGTTGAAGCTGGTCCCTTTCTCTTCTTTTACATTACTTAATTTATCTACAGATGATCCACTGGCTGTATCCTCAACTCAGTATCTCAGTTAACAGTATCAAGTCATGTCTACCAAAGGGAACCTGATCACTGTGATTAAAAGTTATTCTGCAGTTAAAATGCTCAAGTTCCAATTCTAGCAGTATCATTTTCTAGTTACGTGATCTACACAAGTGACTTGATTGAACTGTACTCTTTTTCTCCACTGTAAAATAAGTCAGCTCACTCACAGGACTTTTTGTGAGGATGAAAACTTAATGTAATATTGCAAAACTAGAATCAAGTCTGATTTAATATAAAACTAAATAATTATTGAGAGTGATGACAATATTGAAGATAAGTGTTTGCCAAGCAATCATAAACAAGTGTATGGTTTAATAGTTATTCTCTATATGGCTAATATAAAAAATATCACTCATACCTCAGGTCAAAGCTGAAATGCTGCCTCCTTCTCTTGATACTTTTAATGATTCCAGAGCAAAACAGTCTATGCAGTAGTGCCAAACCTATGACATACGTGCTACTGTGTTTTTCTTGTAAGACAAAAGACGTTAATGTGTGAATTAACATCTAAAATACTAAAACCTCAGTACTCAGGTTCAACTGCAGTGTTGACACTTTGCAATAAATAAGTAGGTTTTGGGTCCTTGGGCACCTTGTCTCTAAAAGGTTTGCCATCACTGATTGGTACCAGGCATTAACCACATTCAAGTTGGTATTTTTTACATTATGTATTACATCAGACTATTTATTTACATGCTTATATGCTCCAGAAACTGAGTCTTTTCTTTACAGTCCAGTGGAGGTCAACATATTTCATACATAATCAGAAATACTTGATTATTCAGCTTAATTTCATTTTCGGCCTCTTGCTTTTGACATTGGTATGTATTTGAACAGTATGGACATAAACAGATTCAACTGACTACATACACACTTCATGTGTTTAGGATCTATAATGAATATAGTATATAAAAAGTCATGAAAATTGTATAATTTTTAAAAGCCATTTAAATAAAAATAATGATTTAGAAGTTCAAAACAGGACAACCCATTCAGGACCCCTCCTGTCTCTCATGAACTGTTCTTATTCCCCATTCTTTTTCCCAGTAAATTTTCCGACTCTTAAAAAAAAGAAGTGAAAAACCACAATGACTCTTAAAATACTGATAACATCCGATGATGTGAAGGGAAAAACTGAAAGAACTACTTATTTATTTTCAACAAAAGAAATAAATTTCAGAGCCAGGTGTGGTGGTGCACGCCTGTAATCCCAGCACTCAGGAGGCTGAGGCAGAAGGATCACTGCCTGTTAAAAGACCAGCCTGGACCTCAAAGTGAGTTCAAGGCCAGCCTGAACTGCATAGTGAGACCCTGTGTCAAAAAACAGGGCCAGGAATTTAGCTCAGTGGCATAAGTGCCTGCCTGGCAGGCGCGAGGTTGTGAGTTCGATCCCTGGTACAGAGAAAAAAAAAAAAAAAGTTTCAGAAGTCACATCAAAGAAGAAAAAAAAAGAGAAGTTAATTGCAGATTATATAGGCTCTCAAAGCAGATAGCTTCTTTATTCAGAAGTTATACATAATATCTTCTTTTGAAACTATGGTGCCTATTTCTGTGTTTTGTTTTTAATCTTTTTAAAAACTATTTAATTTGAATGCCTAATAAGGTCCAACAAAAACTTTAAACATCCCCAGCCAGCTAAGCCATCCAGGATATCTGGAAGCAGTGTGATACCAACTATTACTTAAAAAGTATGTTCTGCTATCATGTAACCGAGAAAAGTCAACAAGTTTCCATCTTTTAAAATTATTATCACTTAAATTACAAAGACATCTCATGCTTTTTCTGTTTTCTTTTGTATAAAGTCACTGTAAATAATACAATTAATACCAGAAGACACATCTGGAACTTTCAGAAACAGTTTTGGTACGAAGGCTTCCTTTCCCAGGTCAGTTTTACAGTAACGCACGTACACTTTGGGTCACAGTAAATCAGTTAGGCATATCCTCATCAATCCGTTTTAATGTTCACGACAATCTTTGAAGCAGTTTCTTTTAACACCAGTTTAAAAGTGATAAAACTGCACAACTGAGTAACTTCTTCAAAGTCTCTGATCCAGCAAATGGCTAGATAACCTGAGGTTAAGAACCAGCAAGGGGCAAAGTCCGGGTTTAGAACTTCAGCTGTATCACAACAATTTTGTGGCACGGACAAAGTGTGTTGATATACCCATGTTTTCATTCAAAGACTGTGGACTTACAAAACAGTGATTAACCGTTACATAATCCATGAACCGTGACCCGAATTTAATCTGAAGGCAGTTTATTTAGTTTCTGATCATACATTCCCTACATCACGTGAATGAATAGCAGCAGCATCTATGGACATGTTAGACAGAACCTTAAAATTCACCAGCCTCACAATATAACACCATTTTTTCTGAGTGTTTACGTGCAACTCGATGAAAGTGAAGTAGCGTACTGTCACGAAAACAATTTACGAATGTATTTCCAATATGCAGATTTTGTATTTTTCTTTCCTACTGCCCAATACGATAACGTGAGCACCCCATCTCGTCTGTTTTTAAAACTCATACAGTATTATATTGTTTGGCCAGTAGTTTGTCCTTTGAAAACAAAAGTACTCGCCATATATAGTCGGTCCTTGAGACGTATCAAAAGATAAAAGTATGCAATGTTAGACATATACGCTATCGGTGATGGCAGAAGCCATCTGCATGGTGTCCTGGCCACCCTGCATTCGCTGTCCAGGCCCAAACGCGCCGAGGAACAGGCGGCAGCAGGCCAGGCAGGGCGGCCCGGCGCCTTCAGGGTTTCAGTCGCCCCGGGCCAAGCGCAGCCCGCAGTCCTGAAAGGTCGCGCAGGTGCCCGCGGGGGACGCCCGAGGAGGACCACCGAGGTGACAGGAGGCTCCGCCCCAAAGAGGCAGCGCACAGGAAGCCAGTGGGTCCGGAGTTACGTAGCATATAAGGCCACAAAAATAACTAAAGAAAAGCCTGTCGCAAAGCTCACCAGGCGGACGGCACCCCCGCAACCTGGGGCTCCGCGCCTCCCCGACCAAGGGCGCGGGGTCAAAGGTCGCCGGTGGAAAGCGGCGAGCTGATTGGCTGACGGGCCGGCGCGCAGGCGCCGGTGAGGACCGCGGGCCCGGCGCCTCAGCGTCATTGGGACCCCGAGTCCGGCGGCTACTTACCGGGCTCTGGGAGTCGGACTCCAGCAGGAACTCTGCTGGCGAAGCTGTGGCGACCTGGAACACGGAGAAAGCCAAGGGCTGCCTAGCCCGAGACCGACCAGCCCGACCTCTCAAACGCTAGCTCAAGCCTTTTTGGGGAGCTCAGTGGAGAGGGGCCGACGGGGCGGGGCGGGGCTCGCCGAGTGGGCGGAGTTCGACGAGTAGGCGGGGTTCGACGAGTGGGCGGGGCTCGGGGTGTCTGCAGTGGTACCGGAACCAGCAGCGGGGAGGTCGCAGAGGAAAGAGGCTGAATGAAGCTAAAGGCGGTAACCTCTTCTCTGTTAGAAGTTGTCTTCTGACGCTCAGCTGGGAAGCTCTATTTAATACTGGACGAATGGTTGATTTTGGTTTTTCATGTTAAGCATTCAGAGTGCACTGGTTATTTTCAGAGTTGAGAAACTACAGTATTTTGCCTCTTTCTTTAAATAGGTTTTTACCTAGAAGTTCAAAGTAGACAGATAAAGATTACGTTTGTAATTTGCAAATGTATTGGAAGTCATTTAATAGAAATAATAGAGTAAAAGAAAAGAATAGAAGAACGAGAACTTTGGAAGTAAAAGTTACAGCTGAGCGTTTCCATCTTACATCAGCTTTAGAAGCCAAGAGAATTACATTTTGTTTGGGTTACCTAGTAACGAGGACATATTGACTCACAGGCTGGACGTTGGTATGAACATATTTGTGAAGACTGTTTTTAAAAACTCATTGGATTCTTTAATTTTAATTGTGAAACATGCATAAATGATTGCAATTTCATATTTGCACATTTCAAAGAATAACATCCTACTATCCACCACAGAGCTTATGAAATAGAAAAAAATCTGTATTGTCTTCTCCAAAGCACATCTGTCCCATTACCATTATACTGAATTTTGTATTTCTCATTTCTTCACTTATCTGAAATTTTATATGTGTGCAATCTCTTGAAATTACAGTTTTCATGGTTTTGCCTTTTATGTAAATATACGTGTTCCTTCCCTTCCAAACTTTTTTTTCATACACGTTCAAGTTTTGAAATTCATCACTATACAAACCCGTTTGACATCAACTAATTTGGTACATCATAATCTGTAACATCTGCTAATGTCTTACTTGGAAAGTTTTGCCTAGAAATAAAATTTATTTTTTTTCTTTTAATCTGCATTTTCCCCCTTCCTAATGAAGATTTGCATTTTTATGTACTTACAGCTGTTAGAGTTTTTGAAAGGTCTGGACTCAGTTTGACCCATTTTTTTATTGGGTTGTTCGTTTTTGAATTTCACTTGTAAATTCTTTTTATAGCTAAACTAGTTGATTATAGATTATGATTGTTACAAATATCTTGTCTGAATTTGTGGATTGTATTTTCACTTTTTATGGTATGTTTTAATCAAAACCTTTATATCATAGGGTACTAACTGTTGAATTTAACATTTTAGATTGTAATTGCATGTTCTGTGCTTTATTGTTTAGAAGTTTTCCCACGCTGAGATTTTGAGCTATTTTTAGTGTGTTCTAAAATTTTAATATGAAATATTTTAGACACAAAAAAGTATAGCGTGATGGTGCAGGCCTGTAATCCCAGCACTCTGGGAAACAGACAAGTTAGTGATTTAGAGAGACCCTGTTTCAAAAAGAAAACAACAGGTTGAGGTTGTAACTCAGTGAGAAAACTGTGGTTCAATCCCCAGTGCCAACCCTGCCAATTTGCTTTACATTTTGACTGAACTTTAGTTTAAACTATGTATTTATTTATATTCAGGTCTTTTATGTTCTTTAATGCTTTGTAATTCATTACCTTTTAAAATATTTTTCTATGTTTCATTGATAAAATTGGAGTTTTTTTGGTAACTTAATAGCTCTGCGATAGCGTTCTTTCTCAGGGTGAATGAGGCCCTGGGTTTGATCCCAGGACCACAAAAATACATCTTTTAAATTGGTTATTAGTGTTGTATACAAGGCACATTGATTTTTATATATTGGTCTCATATCCAGAAACTGCACTGAACTTTTTGTTCATTTTACTTTTGGTTACACCTCTACATGGTCTATATAGAGAAAAGTAACATTTGTAAATACTGTTTTTCCTTTTCACTTTGTAAATCACATAATCATTTCTATCATGCTTTATTATGACCTCCATCATGTTTAATGGAAGTAGTGATAGTATTCTTATCCCTGACTTTTCTGCAGTACTGTTAAAATTTTATCACAAAGTACTGTGTTTCTTGTGGGATTTCAGTTGCTACTTTATCAAGATTTTTAAGTGTTCTATTTCTGGTTACTAAATGTTTTATTTGTTTATTAATTTATTCTTACCAGGAGTGACTGTTTAATTGATCTAATGCTTTTTCTTCGTTTGTTGAGGTAATTATTGTTTCCTATTCTAATATGATTATGGGGTGTATTGATAGATTTTCTGATGTTGAGTGAGATAGAAGGCATTTCATTTTATAGAATATTAATGTTTGCCTACTTGCATAATAAAAGAGTATTTATTACTTCCAGTGTAAATAAACTAGAGTAAGAAGATTTTTATTGCATCTCCCTCTGTATGTCAGATTCACTGCACATTACTAACTTGGGGTTATAGCAAATTCTCTATTCTGTAACTCTGACTCTCTGTCCATACTCTGTCACTGGACAGGAACATTGAGTTAGCATTGATGTTTTATCAGTATTGTTTTTTCACTCATTCCATATAACTTTTTCTTAATGTGTTTTTGTGTACATTAGTATTATTTTTTCTTCCTCCCTGCTAGGGAGTGGAATTCTGTTTTGTTCTGTATCACATGTGTAATGTTCTTACGTGGTAAATCTTGACATTTTCAAATCTGTGTTAGCCATAGTTACTGCCAAGTCTTATCTATTTCTCATGTTTTTATTTTGCTTTGTGTTGTTTTATTTTGAGCCTGGGTCTCGCTGTATAGTGCAGGCTGGCCTCAAACTTGCTGTGATCTTCTTGCCTCAGCCTCCTGAGTGCTAGGATTACAGGCATATGCCACCACACCCATCATCTCATATGTTTTTATTTATTTATTTATTTTTTTGCGGCACCGGGGATTGAACTCACAACCTCGCGTCTGCCAGGGCAGGCACTTAAGGTACTGAGCCAAACTCCCAGCCCTACTTTTTTGACGCAGGGTCGCACTATGTAGCTCAGGCCGGCCTTGTGCTCGCGTTGTAGCCCAAGCTGGCCTCGAACTCACAACGCTCCGCCTACCTCAGCCTCCAGAGTGCTGGGATTAAAGGCGTGCGCCACCACGCTCGGCTATCTCATATGTTTTTAAAGTTAGATTAATCGATGGAAGTAATACTGAATTTGGTGGATTTGTAAATACTGATTAGAAAAGTGTCCAAGATAAATGGGTAATCAGTACATTAATATTTACAGGATAAGTCCATTTTTATAAATTTTAAATATATGTATCTAATACCATATAAAATCTGAAAGGATGTACTAATCTAAGAGAAATAATAAATGAGGAATTTTTTTACTATCAACTTCTTTCTTTCTCTCTCTTCTTTTATCCCTCTCTTGTCTGTCAATACATATTTATAGGTTTTCTGTTTTGTCTTAATTAAAAATATAGTGCTGGAAAGAGTATATCTTTTTTCTAATAGATGATTTCTTGGAAGGAAATAGAGCTGTATATACATTGCATTTTAAATGTGTTGTATCAAGGATGATCAGTCACAAAGAGTGTAAAGAAAAAAAATAATCATTACTAGACTTCACAACAAGATGATAGGAAATCAGCAGTGACTACCATAATGTCTCGTTTTCTTCATTGTAGCTGTTCATACTATCACTCGTAATAAAATCAATTCTTGTAAACTCTTTAGGAGAAGTTCTAGGCATGTATAAGCCTATATATATACATCTATCCTTTCTGTATTAGAGGGAAAGACAAAACAAAACATCACAAATTACAAGAAAAACAAGAATCAAAAGAGACTAATAAATAATAACAAAGAGCCCAAAACAATAACAATACAGGCTTGCAAAACAAAGTACCATCTTGTTGTGAAGTCTAGTAATGCTTTTATCCTTTGTTTTGATTGTTCTTAGTCTGTTCTGTATTATTTGGTTTCAATATGTGTGAAAGTGTGGACAGCTAATTTGAAGAGAACAAGAGACATTACAGTAGCCATTGTTGATTTTCCTACTGTTGGATTTTGAAGGCCTGTAAGGCTTTCATTCTTTTGTTTTTATCGGTTTTGTACTATTGTGTTTTGTTTGAATTCATTGTGTGTGAAAATATGGACAACTATTTCAAAGAAAACAAGAGATGTTATGGTCGCTACCATTGATTTCCTGTTCTCTTGTTTTGAAATTCTGTGTTGTTTGCATTGTTTTGTCCTGATCTGCTTTCCTCTGTTCTGTTCTGTTTTGTTTTAGTGTCTTTAAAATAAAATTAAAAACAAAGAAAAAAATAATCAAAAAAGGAAAGAATGGGTAGGGAGATATCAACAAAGTTTCTCATCAGGTTTTTTTCAGAAGTTATTCTAACACTGTAACTACCCTAGCCCTTAGTTTTACCTAAGTATCATTGATCACTATAATAGCTCCTACCACACAGAATCCTTTGTCTTACCTTGCTGTTAAAAATGCAGCAGCCATTTACTTATTATTATTGTTATTGTTATTACTGTTGATTTTAATAATGAAGATCCTTCTTTTTTTCCTAGACCTAAGAAAATGATGATACCTTCAGCCATCTGTTTCATGCCTCTACTTCAGTGGGTCTTAATATCTGTATCCTGAATGTTTCATGTCTCTTCTCTTTCCTCTGGTTGTAGAAGTTTATTAGAGCTTACTATACATAGCATGCCCATCTTATATCTTTGTTCAAGATTCCTGTCACCTAAGAAGTCAATGCTTTTCTGTATCTTCATTAATTTGTTGGAGTTCTTCTTGCAAGATTTAGAAACTAAATCTGGCAAACCTTAACACAAATAGACTACATGAAAAGTTACAGAGTAAAACATGAAGTGTATTAAGTAATAACCATGTCTGGAAAGCAAAAGAGGCTCGAAAATTGGAAACACAGCCTCACATGATGGTACTGATTAGAGCATTGCACTGAGCTCTCAATATTACTCACATCATTGTGAATAACTTTTGACTCTGCCTGCATTACCTGCCTCCTTTCCTCAGAATTCATATTTTTGATTGAGGTAGTCTGATTACCTAAGTCTGTGCTACCGACTGCTTAGCATCTTAAAGTATAAGCTAGCCCCTTTGGCTTGTTTAATGACCAACAGGACACAAAACATTTAATATAGCATCCTCCCAAAGTCAGGGTTTATTTTAGATTCTAAGTAGCAATAAAGCATAGCGCACACACAAGCAAAAAAAAAAAAAAAGAAAAAGAAAAAGAAAAAAATCTGTAAATCAAAGTTTAGTCTCTTGTTGTTGTTATTGTTCCATTTATGTATTTATTTATTCTGGTACGAGGAATTGAACTCAAGACCTTGTGCTTGCCAAGTAGGGACTTGTGCCATTGAGCTAAACCCTGGGCCCCCAAAATTTAGTTTTATCACAACCTGACTCAGTCTCCATGTTAAGTCTGCATTCTCTGTTTATTCTACTAGATATTTATTTTTAGTCTCAATTATGTTTACAGTTCAATTAATTAACTTATGCTGTCATTTATATCACATCTTGCTTTATGCAAGTATAACTAGTGTATCCTGTTACAAAGTTTGACATTCAAGTATAACTCTAAATCCCCTGTGTGGAACACAGAAGCTTCTGCTCTTCTCCCTGATGCCCTAATTCTTTCAACATATGTCCCCCGAGATTCAGAATATCATTAGCATTCTGAGAGCAAGAAAACCAGTCTAACTTCATACATGTAAGTTCATTAACTGTGGCACAGATCAAAGAAGCCATCCTTGCATCGGCATGACTCAAATTAGGAGTACTGTAAATTCACTTGGTCTTGGAGTGACCACAAGTGGTTAGGTGCTTCTCAGCACTGACCCACACTCCAGAATTAAACTCAATGTAGGTAATTCCCAATTAAACAGGTCAAATTTCTCCAGTGAAAATTTACATTCACTGATTGCAGTATTTTGCCAGATCATGGCACTCCAAGACCTGGAGATAGGAGAGGTTCCAGAATCATTTCCTTTCCATCGGTGAGTGGAAGAAAGTTCACAGATGACTACTACTGTTAGAATCTAATGTGCGAGACGCTAGTTATGGGCTGTGTCTCCTGAGCAATACCCTGTTTCACTCAGATATGGTGGTAACTAAGGCAGGGTTATATCAATAATGGAAAATTGGGCTAGCAGAAAGATGTAGCACTTCCTGAGAGAGGAAAATACTACAAAAGGTGATACAGAGCCTTTTGGCCTTTTGAAGGAAGGAAACTTTCATGTATTACGACTGGACATTAATGTTTTGCCATAATCAGAAATACCACAAATGTAACATTCTTTTAAGGTTTAGTTTTCCCATAATTTTCTCAAGTCATAGAGTTTGGGTTCTTTCCTCCCCAAGATGGCATAGGTTCTTTGACCAAATTGATCTTATTCCTGCCATAACACCACCCTTTCTTGCATGAAAATGGAAGTTTCCAAAGTCAAAAAAAAAAGCCTTGTTATTTCTCAAAATAGATGATCCAACTTGCATTTTACTCAAATAAGCTACAAGTAATTTTCCTTGCCTACTTATTCTAAGAAACCACTGACAATTTCTTTTTGTAAAAGAAAAAAATTATTCATGGGTAAAATAGTCCTGTGTTAGAGCACATAGTTAAAAAGCAGGTAGATCTTTGTTGTGTATGAGACAATATCAAACACCATGAATGCAAATAAGGACACTGTGATTCATAACTAAATCTCTTAACAGACAGCACATAATGGTTGCTTATAGTAGGATAAATAATGACACCCAATGAGGTCCTAATGCTCTGAACACATAATGTTATTTTACTTTACAAAAGGTATTTGGCAGATATGAATAAGGATCTTGAGAAGTCTAGGTGAACCCTAATAACAGGGAAGCAGAGGGAGCTTTGAAAAACAAGATGGAAATGTTACGACTGAAGCAAAACGTAATGCTCTTGGCTTTGTGGATTGGAGAGGGAACATGAGTAAAGGAATGTAAGAAATGCGTTACACCTACAGAAGCTGGAATGAACAAGGAAAGAGCCACCTCTGATTTCTAAGCACAGAATGACTATGAAATCATCTCAGTCTTATCCCAGTAAAACTGATTCAAACTTCTCACCTCCAGAACTGTAATAATAATGATACTACTAATAATAGTATATTTTAAGTCATTAAATTTGTGATAATTTATTATGACAGAAAAACAATGTAGTATTCAATAAATATATGTTGAATGGTTGAAGAAAAAACAGTAATGATTGAGTAAATATTACATTAATCATAAGATACCTAGCTTGGTCTAAAATATGGAATAAAAAGAAAAACTGAAAATGTACTTTATGTTTGCATTTTTTGTTATAAAACTGAAAAGATTATTTCAACATAAAAGATGTGGCAAATCTAGAGTAGGGTTAGGACAATTACACATATAACCTGGGTTTTTATTTACCTAATTTTATGCTGGAGGTTTTGATTAGTTTTAGTTAGTTGAAATGAATGAGTATGTTAGTTTCATGATAACTGATTTTGTTTGGTTGTACATGTATTCACAATTTTGAGGAGAATCTACTGTCCAGATACATCAATTGATGAGAAATCTCTGCCATGTAGCTTGTTTTCTATCAAGATATATAGAAATATACATTGTATTTTTAAATTAATTAATTTTTCTCACCCTGTTTTTATTACTTCAGTTACACTTGCTTATGTTTGTATCTCAAAAATAAAATGTCTTTCTGTTGTCACCGGACTGGTTCTAAGGATTGCACTGAAGCTGAAATAACCTAAACTACCCTTCACGTAGAATAAGTTTGCAGGTTCGCTAACTCCCATCATGGAAAAAGAATTTTCAATACTAGGCAGTAAGAGGTATGGAAAGGGTTTTGCTAGGCAGAAATTTGAAAGTACACACTCAGAAACAGAGTGCGGGCCCTCGAGAGAGTGGTGTGTATTTCCTGGAACAGGAAACATTCAGGCTTTTTTTTTTTGAGGTGGTGGAAATCCCAGGAAAAGGTGCCCTGCTACCCCCCGCCCCCGCCAAAGGGTAGTAATGTAATTTACAGGTATGAGCTCAGTTTTATTAAATAGATAATTTAAACATTCTTTGGATTCTCTCAACCTTCTCCTTTACCTTAGGATCAATTTCCCATTCTTCCTCAGTGAAACCAAATTATGAACTTTCAGTATTCCTGAGGAATTTTGGGTGTGATGCACTTGGGAGGAAAGGAACCTAAATTTCACCCAGGGAGTGCTGATATAGTCCATGCTAGTTCAACTGAGGCCCAAAACTTGAAGTTTTATTACAATATAATTTTTAGTTATGCTGGCCTTATCTCCTTCCTACCTATTTTTGATTTCTTCGAACTTACTTCACTGCAGTGCAGGTTTTTCTTCATTTATCTGCATAGTTTTGTGTCACCTACCATAATGCTCTTTTTCCCCTATAGCACGTCTTTAGAAATGTTTAATTGCGTGTGAACAGTGGCCATAAATTAATTTCATTTTTTATTCCCTGCACAAGGAATGAAACTGTCTCTGTGTGTGTGTGTGTGTGTGTGTGTGTGTGTAAGAAAGAGGGGTAACTTAGTGAAAACAATAGTTTCCTGTTTCTACTTCTTTAAAAGTGAATTCTGGGAGTATGTACAGTGATCTTTTGGAATGAAAAATTGAAAATTAAAGGAGAATTTACCATGTTACTATTTATGACTTTACTGGAGAAATGTACTCTAAGTATGCTCTGAAAAATACTTTATGATTCATTAGAAATCTATCATGTTTCCCAAAGATTTAGTAAAAAAAATAGTTTCAAAAATACAGTTTAACTGCTCTTGTGGGTATAGAAGTTGCAATTCTAAATTATTGTTTTTAATATTTCAAACAACTTGTTTAGAAAAAGTATAAGGGGAATATTAAAATAATGTGAAAATGTGGACTTCAAAATTTTTGTTAGTATATTATTTATTCCATTAAAAAGATAAGATGAATATTTCACATTGGATTTACCAAGAATATTTTGGTTTCCCTTACATTTTTCTCTTTCAGTTTTGATGTTTTTCTTAAATCTGCACAGCCTCTGCAGACAATTTTTGTCTTCCTAGTTGTATTTGTGGTATTTTTGCCTTTAGACCTGAGATGTCTTTGCCCTTAAGCTTTCACCTTGGGCATCTCAATGACGTTCTTTACTTATTATAACCTACAGGCGTTAAAACTCTGACCTGGGGTACCAACCTTAAGGTCAACAACTACCGTGTAATTACGTTGGGTTTGCATCTTCTGAGACTTTATTGAATTTTGACAGCTGTAGAAGTTTAGAATGTTATAGACTTAAAATTTCAGCAAGACAGGTTTTCTCTCAGTAGAACAATGTGTTTTACAACACTCCAAATAGGTCCTTGTTATTTTGCCCTACAAGGCTAATAACCACTGATTCTCACAAAGCCGAACAAACTTCTGCAGTTTTTTTCCAAAGACGCCGAAATGAATTTTCTTTTCACTTTCGTAACTTGGCATACAGCTACATGAAATACTACACTACTTCCTCTCAAATAAATAAATAGATACAAATAAAAACCTACAAATACATCAATAGCCTTCGAATTCTTTCCAAATATTCAGATATTTAGAGGGGAGAATTTTTACATTTTAAAAGAAATTTTTGGATGACTTTTCAAAACATTTTGATAACTTAAAGTGTGACAGCATTCATGGAAGAGTTACAGGGTGAGTTCCCACTGCAGAGTAGCAGAATATACTCTATTTTGTGGTGATTTTTAAATCTTCCTATGTTAAAATGTGAACTTGAGTGTAAACCTAAAAAATTTTAAAAAGGGAAATAACACTGGTAATAGTGATGACAGAAGAAATTAATGAAATGGTAAATAAAAAAGCATAATCATTTTATTTTATTTATTTAGGTACCAGGGCTCAAACTCAGGACCTTGTACTTGCCAGGCATATGCTTGTGCTGCTGAGCTATATCGCCAGCCCAAACATAACCCATTAAAAAGTATACCATTAATAGATATAACTTGAGATCATGATGTTAAGTAAATCAGAGACATAAGCTTAAATATCACATGGTTTCTCTTGTATGATAAATCCAAAGTAAAAATAAAAAGCCAAGTACAAAGTAGATAATAGGAAGCAGGGAGATAGAAATTTCTCCAAGGGGTAGGGGATCAATAGATGGAGGGAAGAAATAAGAAAAGAAATTAAAATGTATTATGTACATACACTAATTCCATCCAAGGAATGCAAACACTTTGTACTGCAAACATGTACTAATGAAAACAAAAATCTGAAAAACATAGCATTTGGCAAGGAGGAGTAAGGCAGGCAGAGAAGAACAAATAATAAAAAATAGAAAAGAAGTGATAACTAGTCCCTATTATACATTGTTTCTTGTTTTTTACTTTCAATCACTCATACTTAACTATGATCTAAAAATATTAATAATTTTTTACTCTTTCAAGACACAGAGAATACATTATTATAAATTTTATTATACTATACTATTGTGTTCTGTTATCTTAGTTGTTGTTATCAATCTGTTGTGCTAATTTATAAATTAAACTTTATTATAGGTGTATATATTTAAGGAGAAAAATGGCATGGAAGAGTTTGATCATGTCTTTAGTTTCAGATCTTTGCTACATATCTTGGAAGGTGTGATAAAAGAAAGACTACTGTACAAGTACTATTACTCTTAAAAAGTCATGAGAAAATTTTAGGAATAACTTTATGCCAGCACATTTGAAAATTTATAGGATGTTATATATATATATATATATATATATATATGACCAAAATATACTGAAAGATGAGTAAAATGGACAGAAAAATAACTCAAAGATTTGGGTCCTTAACCAAAAATATATTTACACTAATCATAACAGTAATGATAATATTGACTAAAAAGGCAATGCTATAATTAATAATACCAATAATACATTAGGAAAAGTTTTAAAAGACATTAAATATTCAAGGAAACAAACCACATCTCAGCAATTATTACTAAATTTTAACAAGGTAGTTGGTACAAGCATTGTATAATTTTTAATGCATTAAAATATACTATATATACATTTTTTTTTCGTTTGCAGTATTTAGGAACTGAGGCTCAGAACACCAGATGGGAAGGGTGTGCTGGTAGGAATAAGTTGTGGATTGAGATTCATCTCTGGGTAAGTACAGTTAATATCTCCAACTGTAATGGAGGAAGTGTCGAATTGAACATGTAAATTAGTAGCCCAGTCATTTAAGACCATGCACAAAGCTCTGAGAACACAAGAGTTTGGACTTTTTATTTAAAATTCTATTCAAATACTTGCTAAATTAAAAAAGTATTATTCTCAATTCATCATAATGACTAAGAAAGTTTAGGTATTATCCCAGTACTCTGGGCAAAGGCTGGAGAATCACTAATTCAAGCCCAGCCTGGATATCTTAGTTATTCATTTAGACCCTGTCTCAAAATAAAACTAAAGGTCTCGGATGTAGCTAGGTGCAATAGCCCTAAATTCCAACCCTAGTACCCCCAAAGGAATAGTTCATCAGGATACTTATAAAATCATGTGTGATCGCTAATGTTACACTGAATATGTGTGAGATACAGGGAAAGAACAAATACTGGCATTCAATAATTATGAAAGCAGTGTTAACTCCTGGAAAAGGCAAGGCCAATGATGTTGAAATTATGGATGTATCCTGTTTGGCCAAGGATGTGGAATATGGGTAATCTTCATATTCTTAGTGGGAGTATTGACTGATAGAATCTCCTTCAAAGGCAATTTGTTTGCATCTTGTGTCTGTTGTTGGAGCAGGCTATCCCAATTTTAGCAATTTGTGCGATGAAACTATACCCATAATGTGAAAATGCTTGCTCAAAAGTGCAGCTTCCCCTGTAAGTAACATTGACCAGTATCCATGTATATTTAAGAAAAAGATCTAAAACTGTATAGACAGTTATACAAAGATATTTAGATTTGTATTCATTTTATAATACTGGTCTAATAAATTGTCCCAATAAGTTCTGTGGCTTAAGCAATGCAACCCTATTATCTCACCGTTGTATGAGTCGGTTGTGGATCTCCAGAGTCTAAAATCAGGGCAGCAGGAGGGCTACCTTGCTTACTGAAGACTCAGTGAAATTCTGTTTATTTGCTTGTTCACTTTGTTGGCAGAATTCAACCTTGCAGCTTTATAACTGAGGTCTATGTTTTTTGGTGACTGTATACTGAGAACATTTCCCACTTTCTAGAGTCCTTGTTGTTATCTGTTTGATCGGTCCCTTTCTCCATTATTAAAACAATGGAAATCAGTTATTCCTCATAGCTCCTTGACTGACCCAAGTATCTGTTTACTCTTCCATTTATATGGATACGAGATTGTATTAGACCCTCCTTAAAAATCCAGGATAATACATCTCAAAACCCTTAACCTTCATTTTATATACAAAACCTTTTGTCTTGTAAGATAGTCACAGGTTATCATTAATAGGGTGTCAACATTTTGGGGGGCCCATTATTTTGCAAAGCATCTAACCTGTATATACAACTAATTATCTGAATTATATGATGTGAATATGCAAGCTTGCACACCAGTGAGAGAAAGAGAGAGAGGCATCAGCAACCACAAAAAACAAGTATGTGTGAGTAGAATAAATGTGTAGAAAGAAATCTACATATTTGTATTCAGTTTGTGTTCAGACAATAAACAAACATTACTTTTTACATAAAAAAGCAAAGGCTATACGTTGGTCAATTAAGCTGAAGTACTTGATCTAGTTCCCTTGCCTTGTTTTCTAATATAAACATCTAGAGAAAGAAAGTATCTGAAATTCTGAGTAAATTATATATTCTTTGAATTATTCATCAAAATAAATTGGCAGACATTTCATCACAGGTGTTATATTCACCAAATTGAAGAAACTAACCTTTAAACTACTGATTGGATGAATTGCTGAATGTTTAAGTACAGTGCCAATTCATACTACTACTACCAATATTTCTTGAAATTGTAGTAAAAAAAAATAATAGTCTGTTTTGTATTTTGGTCATTTATATTTTATAATTTTCAAATCTATTACTTTTTAAATTCAATATATCACCCTGAATATTAACAATTACTTAATGATTTTAATTAATATTATCACCTTTTAGAGGAAAAAATATTCCAAAGACCTTGGTAAAATTTGACCAAGATACAGTAGCTTAAAATTATGCAGAATGAAAGTACTTATTTATGTGTTTTGTTTCAGACAATATGTGCAATATATAAATAAATAAGGTTTCTACACTCATGAAGTTGGTAGTATAGAAAGGGTGACTGGATATCCATGTGATTAGCTGGAAAAGCAAGGGTTCTTAAGGATTATTTAAAAGAGTATAAATAGGAAATTTAAGAAAAATAGATTGCTTGAGTGTGAGGTTACTAGAAGTTTACTCAAGTTACTAATACCTGAATTGGGTCTTAGGTAATTCATTATGGCATAATTTTTCTCCACACAGGTCTTGAAATGATTAAGAAAAATAAGCTGAGGATTAAACAAGATAACTTTCTTAAAAGGCAGTGATACAAAGGAGCCAAAGAGAAACAAGAGCTGTTGTGTAATTAAACTTAACATCAGAGGACAAATGAGAGAAAATAATCAAAAGTGACACCATGTTTTTTATTTCAGATACACGGAAAAGTTGAATTGCTAACACTAGGTGTGATAAGCATTTCCTCACTTTCCATTACTTGCTAAGCCCACTGTAACTTATTAACTGCCCCCCACAACTCATTAGAAATTGCTTTTCTTAAAGTCTCCAGTGATTTCTGTATACTAAGAATGAGTACATTTTATTTACACTACATACAGCTCTCTAGTTGGCTGCATCTTTCCTGAACACTTTCTCCTTTTGTTTTCTTGATCCCATACTCTCTGATTTGACATTAGGCAATCCATGCAGAGTGTTTACTTGATGTGTGATGGACACACAACTCAGAACTTGCTAGAATAAGTTCCACCATTGCCCATGCTGTTTTTCTGATGACCCTGCAATTTCTTCTGCAGATTCTATTTTTGGGCTAGCATTTGAATAGATCCTTCTATCTAGGTCCTCTCTCATGCCTTGTTCTGTAGGCACTGACAATCTGTTTAGTTTCATTGATTCAATACCATCAATGTCCTAAGGATTGATAAATCAAATTTCACAGTTCAGTTTTTTCTCCTGTTGTCCAGACCATTAACATCATTTTAACCTCTTGCGCTTTTAAATAAAATAGGGATGGGTAGTGGGACCACTATGTTGAAATTAAGCTCAGTTTTCTTACCTAACTTGTGCCTCTTCTTCTATTCAAAAGCTCAAAGAAAAATATCATTATGTATCCCATTTCTAGAGACAAAAGTCTTTGTCTTTTTCCCTCACAGGCCCCCATCAAAGAAATTATCAAATCTTTCAAAATGAATTTTTCATTTTTAAAAAATATGTCTAATACAGTACTTGTTATGGTTTGGTTATGGGTTTGAGTGTGACTTCCAAAAGTTCATGTGCTTAAGATTTGGTTTCAGTAGCAGTGTTGAGAGGTGATAGGAATCTTAAGAGGTGCGACCTAGTGCATTGTAATTAGGTAATGGTGGTAGATACCATCCTTCAAAGGAATTGATGCTTGTCTTGCAGCGTAAGTTAATTATCAGGGAAGTTGCTTGTTATACAGTGACCATGCCCTCACAAACTTGGCCTTTTCAGCACCCCACTGGTTTCCGTTTTACTTCTAAACTTTCTTATCATGTAACTGGAGTGGGTGTGTTATCCAACAAAGAAAAGATAGACCCACATAGCCAGAATTTTCAGCCTCAAAACTGTAAACCAAGTAAACCCTTTGATAAAGTATTCAGCCTTGGGTGTTTTGTTATAGCAACACAAATAGACTAAGACACCATTGCAGTTAAAGACTCTACTATTTCTCATTTGATTCTGATTGATTTTTCACATACCTTTGGTCTTTCAATCCATCTCAAACACTGAAGGCAAATGATTGTTTTTTAAATTTAAATTTGCACCGAATTTCCATCTTTATGACCCTCTGATACTTTCTCTGTCCCTCAGGAAAAAATTAAACTCTATAATATAACTTAATTGTTCATAACAATTTGGCTATCAATTAACTTTTCAGTCTAAAAACTTGCCACTGTGGGCTGGGCATATAGCTCAGCAACACAGCACCTGCCTGGCACGTTCAAGGTCTTGAGTTCAATTTCTGGTACCAAAACAAACAAACAAACAAACAAACAAACTTGCTATTGCATTCCCACTTCACTGTAGATATGAATATTCGATTCTTAGGCTTCCTTATGTGACATGTTCTTTTCTATTTCTACACTAAAATTCTCTCTGAAATATTCTCTGATTCTCTCTTTACAAGACTAATTATTCTACAAACTTGAGCACTCATATTAGGTATTGTTTATTTTTTTTTAATTCTATAATTTTTTATTTAAGAATAAATGGACACAGAAAAGAGAAACAGAAAGCAAAAGAGACAACAACAACAAATTTGATACGATAACATTATAGGTTTGCAAAATGAGATGATTGGAATTTGACAGTAGTTGTAATATTGCATATTGTTACCTTCAAAGGGGTTGTTCAGATTAACAGATATAGACATGTAAAATTGATATAATCATATGAGTATTAACTGTTCTTTTCAATAGCTAATGCATTTAGTAATATAGTCATTTTAACTGTCCTATGTATACCTATTTATAAATTTATGTCTTTTTCCTTTTCCCTTCCTTTCTCCTTTCCCCTTAGAATACCTCTTGTTGTCTTTAAAATAACTGCCCATATCATCAGGCCTAATATAATCAAACAAAATAGTTCAGAATAAAATCAATAAAAAATAAAACAATGGTCACAGAAAAGAGAAACAAAAAGCAAAAGAGACAAACAAACAACAACAACAAATCCGATACAGTAACATTGTAGGTTTATAAACTGAGATGATTGGAATTTGACAGTGGTTGTAACATTGTATATCATTACCTTCAAAGGGGTTGCTCAGATTGACAGATACAGACATTTAAAATTGATCTAATCATATGAGTATCAACTGTTCTCTCTCATCAGTTAATGCATTTAGTAGTATAGTCATTTTAACCATCTTAAGTATACCCTCATATAAATCTAGGTCTTTTTCCTTTTCCCTTCCTTCCTTCTTCCTTTCCCCTTGTAATACCTCTTGTTATCTTCAGAATAACTGCCCGTACCATCAGGCCTAATGTAATCAAACAAAATAGTACTGAATAAAACCAATAACAACAATGGAAGCAATACATAGTAATACAACATTGATTTCTATAATGCCTCATATTATCTTCTAAGCAGTTGCCTATATCATCTGTTATAATACAATCAAACAAACCAAAATAGGTTAAAATCACTCAGAACAGAACAATGAAAGCAATACCGGGTTTCAAAACAAGGTGATCAAATATCAATAAAGGCTACCGTATTATTTTTTGTTATCTTTGAAATAGCTGTCTATGTCATCATATATAATAAAATTAGGCAGGTCGAGGTAGAATGAGATCAAACTAAACAGTTCATTGAAAACAATACTGAACTCAAATCCCAATGATGGATTATTCAATTGTCTGCCCTACTCAGTGATATCCCTCTGCCGCTGTTTCTGGAGCTGTGGACTTTTTTATCTCTCTCTAAACTGTCCTTCAGTCTTCTTTCTAGGGTGGCTTGGTTATAAATACCTTTAGTTGTTCTTTGTAGTGGAAATATCTTGTTTTTCCATTGATTTTGAAAGACAGTTTTATAGGGTACATCAATCTGGGTTGGAAGTTATTTTCTTTCAGGGCTTGAAATATTTCACTCCAAGGTCTTCTTGACCTGATGGTTTGTGTTAAGTCTGTCGTGATTCTGATGGGTTTTCCTTTGTAGGTGATCTATTTTTTTCTCTAATAACTTTTAATATTTTGTTTTTGTGTTGAATTTCTGGGATATTGATTATTATATGTCTGGGTGTAGGTATATTTTGGTTATGTTTAGCTGGAGTACTATATGCTTCACTTATCTGAAAGTTACTTCCTGTTCTCATGCTTGGAAAGTTTTCTGAAATTATTTCTATAAATAGGCTTTTAATTTGATTTGTATTGACCCCTGCTTTTTCACTCACACCTTTTTTTCTTAAGTTATGTTTCTTTGGGTTGTCTTGCAGCCATTGTATTGTTACTCTAGGTTTCTTGTTATTTTTAAGAGATCTTTTATTTCTCGATCACAACCTGCAATCCTATCTTTAAGATTTGAAAGTCTATCTTTAGTTTCCTTCAGGTGGTTTTGCCAACTTTCATAGGAGTTTTTGATTTCCTGGTAGTCTCTTTGAATCTGTTTCATGTATTCTAAATCTTTTTTGTATTGTTCATTCCAGGTTTCTCTCATTTTCCTATGCTCCATTTTTTCATCTATGTCTCCTTTAGAGATGCCTAGCAATTCTTTTATTATGTTTTTTATTTCTTCTTTTAGTTGAATTAGTATTTCTGTTCTAATTTCTTTTATAAATTTATGAAGTTGTTTCTTTACTTCAGTTGTCACCACCTCAGAGACTTTAGTTGTGGGACTCCAGACCTCTTCTGTGTTTGCTTCTCCTGAATTTGTTCTGCTTGAATTGGAGGCCAGAGACTGACTTTGGTTTCTTTGTCTTGGCATATTCCTGGGTTGTTCTGGACAAGTGTGTACCAGGGATCTTGTAATTTCTCTGGAGTGAGCCAGTGCTGATTGTGGATATCTGATGGTTACCACTGGTTGTGCATTTACAGCATTATCTGCTGCCTTTCTCCAGCCTGTCTCAGCTCCCCAATGTCTGGCACAGTGCACAGGGGTGGGGCCGCTTGCCTGGGAATGTGGGCCAGTTGTCCGTGAAACTTCCACTGTCACCCCTAGGGCGTGCATGGAGTCTTGGTCTCCAGAATGTGCCGGTCGCCCGCTGGGACCCTCTGGGGCTTGGTCGGAGCAATTTCTGTGGGACTGTGCCCAATTACGAGCAGCTCCAGTCCCAAGATGGCTGCCAGTCCCTCGCTCTCCTTCACAGGGGGTTGGGGCTTGCTGCACTCACCAGCCAGTTTTAGTCCTCCAGGTCTGCTCCCCCTGTCCACTGCCACTCTCCTCTGATGGTGCCCCTCTGGGCAGAGGCCTCCAGGGTCACTGCCACCACCACTGCTGCAGCTGCAGCACTTTAATCACGCGTCTCCAGGTTCTAGCAACTCCTTTCACACAGTGGGTCGGGCTCCGGGCAGAGGCACCACCAGCCACTGCCTTCCTTGTTTGTTTGCTTTTTACTCATTCTGTGGGCTTCAACTCTCATTTTAGATTCTCCCTGGGTCCAGAGGACCCGCTTCCCTCCTTTTTGTCTTCCCCATGTTGCTATATTTCAGCATTTGGACGGTATCTTTCAGGGAGGCCACTTACCCTGTTGTTTACCATTCTGCCATCTTGTCCTGCCCTTGGTATTGTTTATTTTAAGAAATTTTCCTGGCCATTAAATTGAGATTAGGTTTCCCACATTGTCCTTACATTCATTCCCAAACTCACCATAGCTTGGCATTTATCACAGTGTATATTTGTTTACTCACTGTGTGCCTGTATGTCATGTAATTCTGGGCAAAATTCCTCAGGGAAATGAATTTATCTTTATATTCATTGATTACCCTCAGGAATAGGAAATAATAAAAGGAATTTATTGATTTAATAAATACAGCAATGAATGAACAAACGAATATAAGAATGAGTAAGTAGAGACATTTGAGAAGATACAAGATGATAAACTTAGTTTTGGGGCACATTGCTTTGATTTAATGCATCATCAGGATATTCAGGGCAGCAGCAGGCAATCGTGTGAATTGTTGATCCAAAGCTTATAGGATACACAAAAGTATGGAATCATATCTGAGAATCATGCATAATGTAGAGATACTTTATGCCACAGAATTAGGTGAAATCTAATATAGAAAACATAGATTTTTTAAAAAATGGAATATTAGCTAATGTCTACATCTATTTTTAGTGAAGTATACATGGACCATAAATCATGATAGTTAAAACTGTTTTAAGGACTTCAGACCAAAAAAAAAATTGATGAGTGTTCATATTTATGAAAGGGGCATTGTTGATGCTGACTTCCAGAAAAGTAAATAGCTTGAGCATTGATGTAATCAATACCTTTGCCAATCCAGCACACTAAATTATCTAGTAATCAATGACTCATTTGTACAAAGCAATATGAAAATTTTGAAAAGCTTGCAAAGTATCAAGGGTTATGGTCTGTTCTGACATGAAGTAACTTATCTGGAAGAAACCAAGGGAAGGTTTATTGCTTTTTCCTAAGAGTAGAGTGAGATTAAAGAAATAACTGGTAAATTCTAGTACTTCCTAATTTCCAATAGAGAGGAATAAAAAACAGTCACACACATAGTACAGAGGCAGGCAGGGGCATCTCTGTTAAAATTCTTTACATTCTCTGAAAGGCAGCATTTAGAATTATCTACCCAGAAAAAAAATTTAAAAAGGAAGCTATTCAAAAAAGAACCAGCAAGTGATGACTTTATTTTTTATCTGCTGTGATTTTTCTTAATGGTTTAGGCAGAAACTCTAGAAATACAGCTGGATACCTGTGTGCTTCACCTAAAGGCTGGGACAGATGGAAAATAAGATGCACAGAACTGGTCCTCCAGATACTGATCTTATAAACTATGGAGAGAAAATAATATACAGATTAAGTAGTCCCACTAGTCCTGCTCATGCCCCAATTCCCTTTCAATTCTTTTTGGGATGATAGATTACTACATTTAAACTAATTGCTTTTTTTAATTTTAAAATATCAGAGAATCATTCTGAAAAACTACATTCAAGTGTTAGTAAAGACCTCAAATACTTGCATGTACTGTGTGTGCAAAACCCAGGCCATAAATGAGCTTTCCATATTCGAAAAGAGAAATCACAATTAGAAAAAAATGTGAGACAGTGTACTTTTCTAATTAAAAGGATAAAATGTAACTTTTTAAATGTTGTCCTTAAGAAAAGGCTTCTTTGAGAAGAAAGCAAAAAATGTTTTTAAAAAGTGCACATCTTACACTGTCAAAAAATTTACAAGGGCTCTAAAAGCAAGAAGTATAAGATAAAATGCGTAGTCCAAATCCTGTAAAACTCTTAATTGCGCTAAATTTTAAGGGTCTTTAGCTGAATATGTGTACTCTAATGGAGATCTTGCTCACTGCCACGTAAGTGGCGGAAAGTGTACACTTGATTATGCTTTCTGATCTGGCAATTGTTTAAGAGAAGACAATTTTATTACATGAGAGAATGTGCAGAGGTTGGGTACAACAGGACTCAGATTTCTTAGGCCATAATTCATAAATAAATATCTATAGGTAAAAAGGTAAAGATGAAGAAAAAATAGCCTCCCTTGCACCAAAGAGAAAGTGTGACTTTCAGCAAAGTGTCACTATTATGTTTTAATTGCCCAAAGATTTATGTATGTGAGAAATTTACCTAAATGGAAGAATGATCCATGTAACATCTTATTGCAACAGGTAATGGATGTAGTACATTAGGAAGCAATTTTACTGATAAAAATCCTTTTGCTCTGGTGATCTGACATAATAGGTCTTACTCTCCTCAAATTAACAGCTAAACAATAGTAGATAATAAAAATTGATACTCTGTCAGATCTTCAACTTATGTTCCAAGTGAATGACCACATAGGTCCCTGTTAAAAGAAGTCTTAAGGAAAATCTAATCAAATTATTTTAGTACATAGTAATTTTTTCTACATTTAAAAATGATGTCTTCTGTGGGCTGACAGCACTAAAAAATATTCTTTGCTCTAGACCAACCCATACTTTTACCCAACCTTGCTCTTGTAGGATACAATTTTTTGTGATGTCTTTCATTAGCAAAACCCAAGCAGAAGGAATTCCGCAAAGGGAAATCTATGAATTGAGGCCACAGAAGACCTATTTCCTAGGAACAGGGAAGAATGGGGAGAGAAGGAAAGTAGATTTTAAGAACAAAATAAGCGGTGACCAAAAACAAAATTGTTATGCAAACTTACCAGATATTTTTTATCTCTCAAAAAATCAAAACTAAAAAGCAAAATAAATGTAAAAATGTTCAGAATTTAGATAAACAAAGCTGTTACTGTTGAAGGGCATAAAAAAGATAGATAAATGCAGATTCACACTTTGTTTTTCAGTGTAAAAATTTAATGTGCAAAGACATCAATTTACCTAGCCAAATCAACATATTCATTATTTTTGCAATCAGAGCAGGATTCTATTTGATAACTTGATGAACCGATTAAAATTACAGATTAGAAAATTAGCTGGTAAGAAAAAAAAACAAGAAAAATTCTGAAGGAAGAAGAATGAGTGTAATCCTAGAGTTACAGTAGTAAAGTATGGTTTTAGGAGGAAAGATCAATCATTTATATCATTGAGCCTGAAAAGAGACTCCAGAAAGAGACTTTTACATTCCTATGTGCATATGAAGAGTGTGGCACTTCTAATCAATGGATAAAAAGATAGATTATAAAATAAAAGATGATAATTCAATTGAATAAACAGTTTGAAGAAAATACAGTTAGTATCTGACCTCAAGGAAAACATAGTAATACAGTAAGATTTAATAAGTAGATTAAGTATCTAAATGTACTTTAAATGTAAACCAACCCCCCTTGTAAATATATAATTAAAATTAGATAAATGTTTCTATAACCTGTGTGAGGTTATGTAAAAATGGCTTCACAAGTTAATAAAAAAGATTCAGTAGAATTTTTAAATGGTGAAAACCACTCATGAAAAATAGCCAGAAATCAAATTCAAAGGACTAATGTGCTTGCAAAATGGTAGTCAGGACCAGCTTCATGACTGTGCTACCTGTAGAGTAACACGGACCTAAAAGTGATGAATTTCTGTTTTAGTTTTAATGCTTTGATGTAGAAGACTTAAAGCTCTTAATAATATCTGAATAAAGATTACCTAGATTTTCATTTTGCATTTGAACTCCAATGATGGAGCCAGTTTTCCTTAATCTTTCATATACTCAATGAAATACAAACTAAATCCTGACTTTAAAAAAACTAACATGAGAGAATATAACATTAAGAGTACAGAATAAAGGAAGCACTTTCATATGCTTTTTTAACTAGTTTCAAAACTCTGGGATTATACACCAAAATTTAATATAAATACTTTCAATCTACCAATTTTGCTTCCAGAAACACTTCTACACCTGCAAAAAATAAGGTTATTTACGACATTATTGGTCAGCAAAAAAAAAATATGAGCCAGTCAAAATACCCACACAAATTTATTATGATTTGAATGCCATTTCTGTGAATGCATACTGTGCTCCAACTTGAAATGTTATATAAGATATATCTATATCTATCTATCTATGCAAACACATACTCTTGAAATGTAAAGATATACAGTGATATGAAAAAAACTCCATGATTCATTGATACTGAAAGCAGGCTCTCTCACAACCACAAAAGTGAAATGCCTTGGGTTCCTGTGGAAAACATTCTACATTTGTGTATAAATATCTGGGGGAAAAGTCATTAATAATATTATTTGCTGGAATTACTGAAAATTTTTTATTTTATTGTTACATTTTTAATTCTCTTTAATAATGAAATTTTATTTCTATTACAATTAGAAAAACATTTTTAACTAGAATTGAGCAATTTAACTATTGTGAACACTAAAATATTTAATTGCAAAAATAATTTTAATTTTATACAAAGCAAAACAAATATAAAGTTTTGAAAGTAGATAAATGTTATGAAAAATCATATATCACTTCAACAATGCAAATTATGCAATTAAAAGTTGAAAGGAAATTGGAAGGAAAATCATAATGTTTTCTTTGTCTTGAAAAGGAACAAGTAAAACATACATTGTTTTAGTCTTGGTATAATTAGAGAAGTATAGGTTTAATTTTGTTTATCCAAAGCATAGATGTAGTAGAATTCATGAAATTATCGCAAGCATAGAACATATCAGAATGTATGTGACTGTGAAATAGAAACATAAGGTAGTGTGCCTGGAATTGAAGAATAATACTTAATATTAAAAATAATAATTTAATTGAATTTAAAAATAAATAAAAGGAGAGGAAATCATACTATTCCTAATGAAGAGAAGAAAATTTTGGAATTTCAACTAAAAAGAGAACACACAGAATGAAGCTGAATCCAGGTGGTGTATTACAGGTATTCATTATCCATGTTGATTAAAATAAACACATAATCCTCAATATATTGCTTCCTGATATTCTTGTAAGTTGTTTTACTTGAAATAAATTCAAGTTGGGAGAAGTAGAAGATATCTAAAATAAATGCAGGACCACCTGTAGTTTGACTCTGGTGATTAGGAGATACGTTAGTCAAGTGTCTTGTGCAAGACATTGTATTTCTATTATAATTTTTGGTTTGGAAAGTGGTATCTTGGACATAATTCAGGAGAACTTGGCAGTAAAATTGAAAGGTGACATAATGGAAATTCTATCTGTATATGGTAAGTGCCTGATTTACAAAGGAGTTTGGTTCTGGGAGAATGTTCCTAAGTTGGATTTGTTCGTAAGTCTGACAGAGTATGATTCACCTGCAACACAAATATACAATGTAAAGCATGAGTCTCTGACTATACTGCATTGTTGTACACTACTGCACTGTATGTATGCAGTACATACAGCAGCAGCAGGACTGTGACTCCGTCTGGCAGAACGTGAGCTACTTCTGAGCTTTGTCTGCAGCTATGAATATTGTAATGTGAGGTCTGTTCATATCTGTGCAAGTTTCATAACTCAACTGTTCGCAAATGAAGGAATTACTATATTGGGATTATGACAAGTTATTTTAAAATAAACTGAATTACTGAATGATTAATCTTCTTACCAAATTCAGTTAAAGCTAAGTAAGTCATTCTTTGTGCACACTTTGGAAATGTTTCTACTAAAGTGATAGAATAAAAAACATACAAAAATTCAAAAGGCAAATTCATATTAACTAAATTAATTACATTTGTAACTGGATAAAATGAGAAAATTTAAGTTTTTTAGAGCATTAACAAAAAGCTCTATTTGCACATGATAAATTCAGGAGATCTATGCAGTACACTGCCTATAGCTAACCATAGTGCTGCATATTTAAAGTTGACAGAGATGGTAGCTCTTAACATTAAGTCCTCTTAATGCACGCACAATATAAAAAAATAAAAAAATCAGTTGGCAGAGGAAAACTTTTGGAGGTAATGATATGTTTATGATCTTGATGGTCGTTATAGTTTCACTCAGAGTATTAAGTGTGTATAGCTTTTTACACACCAATCATTAATAAAGTAACCTAAAACAAAAGAAAATTTACATTAACTGAAGAAATGTCTCTATCATGGCTTGTCAAAAGTAATGTTTAAGTTAATGAGCACTGTTATCATTTAGAGCAAAATGTCCCTGAAAAGAGTTTGGTGTTCAGAGATGGGGCTTTGGGAAGGTGATTGCTAACCTTAATGCATTAACTCATTGACGAGCTCATGGCTGGCTGTTCTGCTGGGAGATGGGGTCCAATAGAGGAACATTCTTATGCTTGTCTCATCCCTCCCTCTCTGACTTCTCCTCAGTCTCTGCCTCCTGATTGCCAACAAATAAGCAGCATCCCCCTCTCATTCCCTTTTGCCATGAGGTTTCTGCCTTGCAGCCAGCCAACCAAGACCGAAAGCTTTGAAATCATGAGACAAAATAAATTTTTCTTCCTTTAAATTATTTGTTTTTCTCAGGTATTTGGGTCACAGTGATGGTAAGCTGACATAGACAAACACTAATTTGTGGAAAACATTGTTTCCTTCAGTGAGGTTCCCCTTATAAAGAGACCGCAGATTCAGTGAGGAAATTGATAACTTCAAACAATAGAACAGCTGTATGAGTTTGAGATACTATGTAGTCAAGATAACTTTAAACAATAGAACAGCTGTATGAGTTTGAGATACTATGTAGTCAAATGAAAAACAAGAAACAGTTGTTGAGAGTTTTTCAGCAGGTTTCCTGTAGATCAGTGATGGTAAACCTTTAGGGGCCCGTGCCCAAACTGCTCGTGACGTCATCTCGTGGTGCCACTACTCCTCCTGGAGCATGTGCATGGCCCCCATGTGTGCTGTTACGGGGTGCTTGGCCGCTAGGGCAATGCTAGCGAGACCTGGCTCATGTGCCAAAAGAGATGGTTCTGCCTGCCCTCTGCGTCATTTGTGTCTTGAGTGTGCCACCGCTGCTTTAGCTGATCAGCATAAGAAGAAGGCATTGGGCCTTTTAAATGAGATTTAGGTTAGAATTACCTGCCTAAATTTCTGGGGCAAGAATTAAGCATCTGTATCTTTGCCTGAAGCTTATTAAATCCTTTAAGTACTGTTGTACACTAATTTTGACTGTTTACAGGGTCAGAAGAAAGGACAGGAGGGAAAAAGTAGTACCATGCATGGCAGAAGGAGGCCACCAGCTGACTCTCTGAGACCACTGATTTCATGTCTCATATGTCCTTATGCGTAACTGAATTATTTGCTGAGGGCGTGATGAAAAATGAAAGGAGTAAGTGAAGTGAGCAAGGTGGCCTAGGGTGTAGGAATCTACCTTAGCAGTTTTGCTGACAGACATAGGGTGTAAAATTGAGAAATTTACTTGTTATCTTCTTACTTGCTACATAAATTTCAGAAAAAAATTGATCAGTTCCACTACTAGCTATCAAAGGATAAAAATAATAGCTTCATTCTTCCAATCTCAGAAAAATATTTATATGACTATTTAAAAAGTGTTAACTTGTTTGATTTAATTGTTTTATATTGTATTAATAAATTACTTTGGGTCCTATAAATTAAACCCAATTATAAATTGTTAATTTACATTTTACAAAGAAATATTTCAAAGAACTTTGGTATAGCTAAAAAACTGAAATTCTCCTAAACACATTTCCCATTTGTCACTAATTGTTTTCTTTTGCTGAACTGCATTTCATGCCACCCCACTCTTTTTCATATGTGAGAATATTAGTACATTTTCTTCTAGACTAATATAATTTTGTACAACACACAACATTTTCATTTGGCACGTAGTGGGGCATGCTTAACAGTATTGGTAAATTGCTAACGTTTTTTCCATTTCATGTTTACCTAGTTTTTCCATTTATTGATCAAATACATTTGATCTTTGCTTATGCAAAACACTGCTGGGCTGTAGTTTACCAGTGATGAATCAAATTACGAAGCTTAAAGGATGATGGAGGATATGCACCTTAGACAGAGATCCAAGTAGGTATATTTAAAATTTAGAAATGCTACTGACAAAAAGTACAAGGTCCTATTAGAGAATATAAAAGTAATCAAACAGGAGGTCAGAGTACCATTAGAGGAGGTACTGGGACCTAGTAGGTAAGCTTGTTGGTACTTATCTACAGCATAAAGTTAAAAGAGGTCCACACAGAAAGGAACATAAATAGTGCTTCAAAGTCCTCAATGCAGTCTACTGTAAGTGCAGCATAATAAGTGAGAGAAAGAGAGTATGCAGCTGAAGAGAAGGCATGAATCACAACATAAGCTCTAAGAATATCACAGAAAGAAAGAAAGAAAAAAATGTGGAGGGAGGGAGGGAGGAAGAGAGGGAGGAAGGAAGAAAGGAGGAAGAAAGAAAAAGAAAAAAGAAAGAAAGAAAAAGAAAGAAAGAGAGAGGGAAAGAAGGAAAGGGAGAAAGAAAGAGGGAGGGGAGCAGGAAAGACCAAAGTATTGGGAAGGGCAGTGAGTGAATCCTTTTTGCTATCCTATTGAGAAGGAATAGGTCAGAAGCAGTAGTAAACAAGGAGAGAATATTGGACATTGTATTATTCTTAGTAAAAGATAATGGTGACATAACTTGAGGATTTCTAGTGAACTTTATAAATCAACTTCAAATATAATTTGGAGTGAGGTGTGGTAGTGCATATCCATTATCCCAGCACTCAGGAGGCTGAGGCAGGAGGATCACTATAAGTTTAATGCCATCCTGGGCTACACAGTGAGTTCAGGAGCAGCCTGAACTACATAGACATTTTCTTAAAAAAATAAAATAAAATAGAATTTGGATATGAAACCTCCTGATTATAGACAGACTGTCTATAGAAATTCTGCAATGAGAGGGAAGAAACTACCAAGCATAACTCAGAGATATCACACTTATCTAGCATTTTTTTTTCATTTATATGACCAGATAAGGCATAGCAAATAAGGTCTTGGGTAACACTGGAAGAAGCTGGATTTAGAGTTAAGTTTGACTGTCATGTTGAAATAGGACTTGCTGATAAGAGTCAAGAAATATATATTTCAGGAAGTAGAGTACAGCATTTAAAGGTCAGTAGAAGTATATTAAGAGGGACATATTCATCAACCCCAGCAAGGAAGCAGGGAGACGTCCATGCAGCCTCTCCATAGGCAGCCAACTTAGAATTTCAAGGCAGGATTACAATGCCTCCCTTTACCTCCTCAGGAGATGGGTAAACCCAGAGGAGCTAAAATACCAAGTAAAGTAACCAAGGAAGAGATTTACATCCTCAGAGGGAAAGGCAGGGGCCTACCCTTTGTAAACATGAGCTAAGATTAATATCAACAAGAATGAAAATAGGGAAAGAGGAATTAAAAGAGGAGGGAGGGGAAAGGAAGGGAATTAAAATAAGAAACTAATTGTATTATGTAGAGGTACCCACTCTTCATGATGATTGTAAACTGCATGTACTGTAAACATGTACTCAAACAACAACAAACCACCTCACATGGGGAATGATACCAGGGCCATTTATTTCAAATCCGTAACAAGACCAGTGACATGTGTGATAATGTTAGGTGTCAGCAGTTTTGCCTAGAACTGGTTAGCTCAGACTTATCCTGGAATTTGTAGAACTCTGGGTGGGGAATTAGGAAAAATATCATCTGTGAAACAGGACCCAAAAGTTAAGTAGATTGCCTCCCAAAGTAGAAAAATGAAATCACAGGTAAAAGGGAGGAAGTTAGGTGAGTATTTAGTTCCAAGAGGGTTGCCATGTGACCCCTCGATCTAGAACTTTTTTTGAAAAAGCAGAGCATGAGAACTGCTTAGTTTCCCAGTGACCACTTATCACAAATAACTTGTTCACAAATTTGCCACTCTATATGCCACAGAATAGTTAACAAGAGTTTTAGAAAAGCTGAAATTGTGCGTACTATTAGATTGTAACACACAATAACCATTAATAACACAAATTGAAAATTAATTATTTGGAAATAAATAATGCATGGCTCATTAATATGGATTATGAGAAATTACTGGCTGCTTATGAAGCAATGCAAGTGAGAGTACTTTATTAAATATATGATAGAATCTTTATGTCTGTAAGCTCTGTGGCTTAAAATCAGAAAAATGGGATATATCAGCAATGGTCGGACAGTAAATGACACTAAGGCAATTCATTCATTATACTTATGACCAAATACCATGTGTGGATATATTTTTTTCTCATGAAGAATAAACAGATTTTTATTTTTAAATGTGCATGTATGTAGTCAAAGATGTAGTATTCGCTCTACAGACAAAGTCACAAGCAACAGTTATTTTAAAAAATGTTTTCAATTCAAAGGATAAGAGAGAACAGTAAAAGGAAGGGTGTAAGAGAACTAGACAAAAATAAACCATTCAAATCACCTGATTATTTTAAAATTTTGGTTTTATTATTATTCTGGTATTTTGAAGCCAACAGAGAGGAAATAATTTTCATTATAAATATAGTTAATTACTTGCCATTACCCAAAACAGCAACATGACATGCCATGTATAAAATACCACATGGGACAGCACCAGGGTTTGTCAGGGTGTAGGAGGAAGCAGGTTGGGAGGAGAATGTAGGCAGGAGCCTTTTTTTGTGGTTTCCATAATAAGGTGAGAAGATTTAGAATTTCCTAGTTGTGAATATTTCAGCAGTCCCACTTTGGGGTATAGAATGTTTAGTACGTGGCCCTGATTAGGCTGATTTCGGGTAGATGGATAGTACCCTGGAGTGTGAGCCTTAGAGAGGCAGTGGTGGAATGTGAGGACTCTGGGTTTGCATAGCAGAGGCACGCTCTAGGCCTAGTTGTTTTCTACCTCTAGGAAATGGTATCTTGGGGGGCGGGGCAGTTTCTTTAGCATCCATAAAGCGCCAAGATGTCTAAATAATTTGAATTATAGAACATGAAACGGTATGATTAAGACAGGAATATTCCAAGTGGATGTTTGAAAGGAGGATTTGTTACCCAGAAGCGTATCTAGTGTGCTTCCTTAACTCCTTGACACAACTGTGGCAGACGCTGGGATGCACTCTGACACCCTTAGCTCAAATAAAGGGCTGAGCAGTGCTGTCAGCAGACACCTCATAGCCAAACAGATGAGTCGTCTGCATCGTTTTGTCTTTCTAGGTGGGCCGATTCTAGCTACTGATCAGGAAGAACAATATTTCTTTTCCTTGGTGCTATTGACACTTTGGACAGGATAATTTTTTTCTTTATTGTGAGGGCTGTAGTGAAAGGGAAAAACTGTACAAGAGAAATTGTTCTTTCTAAAACTCTGTTCTTTTGAAACTGCCTACTTCTGTAACTACTTCATGGCTTCGTATTTACTGTCTTACCCTGTAAACATGGGAACATAACTGAACATGCAGGATGCCTGATTGTACCATTGTACCAAGCTTCATAAACTGATGATTATTAATCTACCCTTGTAACCAAAGATCTCACCTTGTCAGCCTCTCAGAACTGTCAGGCTGTTCTGTCTTGCCTTTGCACCTGCTTTATAACTCTTGGTTGTGCATCATATAAAAGTCCCAGACTGGGGCTAGGGATGTGGCTTAGTGGTATAGCATCTGCCTGGCAAGTGCAAGGCCCTGGTTTGACTACTGGTACCTTAAAAAAGCAAAACAAAACAGAACAAAACAAAAAACACTCTAGACCACCAGAGATTGGGGCCTGATATTTTGGGAGTGATCCTGACCAGAGCCCATCGACATAAATAAATCTGCTTCCAAATCCTGAGTGTCCTTTCAGTGTTTATGCTTGCCAATACAGTAGGACAACTGTAGAATATTTAGCGTGTCGCTGAACTCTACCCAATGATTGCTGGAAGTATACCAATTCTCAGTCATGGTGATAAAAAATGTGCCCATATGTTGCTAATGCCCCTAGGAGACAAAATTACCTCTAGTTTAGGATCACTGGCAAAATGGCACTTATTGACATGTGTATACTAAGAACTTTGAGATGTGTGTATACAGCTCCAATTTCTTGCATAAACATCACACATATATATAATTGTTTATTGCCCAAGAATTTTGATTAAGAGACATAAATTGTTTGTGCTTTAGCACAGAAGTAACTGCTTGTGTGAATAACTTTGGTTACCAACTAGCTTTGAAACATTGAAGTACTATTGAGCCCATCTTTGATTAAATTTGATCATCTATAAAATGTACAAAATAGTAGGTTATACTTCACAGGTTGTTGGGACAATCAAATGATGTGATGGATATAAAGAGTTTAAAGCAGTTTCTGGGCAATTGTAAGTTTTTAAGAAGTGTTATCTATTACTATTGGTCACCCAAATGCCCTGCAAGTTCAAATTGCAGTATAGAATATGATCAAAATATATGGTAAATGTTTGCATATAAAGGTTTATTATGGTGAAAGACACCAATATTAATCCCCCTCAGAATCCTCCATTGCATGTCAGACATGCTTATTTCATTGTTCTCGTCATTTTCTGAAGAAGTCCTGAAAGTCCACTTTCATGAATGTCTTGAGTTGCACAATTCTCACTAACTTAATGTTCTGAATTGATTCAAAGCATTTACCTTTCATGGTCCATTTGACTTTGGGAAGAGCCAGAAGTTGCACAGTGCCAGATCTGGTGAATAAGGTTATGGGAACACACTATAATGTTTTTATTTGACAGAAAATGCTGTAAATTCTTTGAATCCATCTGAAGTAGACAGGACAGTAAAACTGATGCCATCCATGAAAAAGAACTTTCAATACTGCTTCAGAAAGTGGGAAGAAAGGTGAGATAAATGCATTTGATGAGAATGGGAAGATTTTCAGGAGGATTAATGTCAGCGTGTCTTTTGTTGTAATATATTTTTAAAAATTTAAACAGTCACCATATTTTGTGATCAGACCACTTAAATTCAAGTCCAAATCAGATTTTCCACCTCCTACCCATTTTAATTCTTTCCTATATTTTGTAGATCACTGTGTGATACTGTCAACCAACCATTCAAGCCATAAGTTTAATCAATGATGTTATTTATCATTTTAAAAAACTACTTCAGATTAATAACTAAATCAGAGTAGATCTGTGTTGTCAGAATTGGATGAATTTGTTCATTTTTTCACCATTATCATAGTTTAATCCTATGTTTCTTTTCTTTCTTTCTTTCTTATTTATTTATTTACTTACTTATTTTTGGTATGAGGAACTGAACTCAGGACGTTGTGCAAGCAGGCACTGCACTGCTGCACTATATCCCTGGCCCAGTCATATGTTTCTTATTGTAAGAACCTAGTATGAAAGTTAAGAACACACACTTTGGTCACAGGAAACTCAGTTTGAAGCACAATCCTATCAATGGAATGATATTAGGTAAGTTGAATTGCTTCTCTTTATTCATTACTCTCTTTGTGTGAAAAAATATCTAACCAGCCCTAACTTAGAAAACTGCAAATATTTCTAGAGAATAATTGCTTGCATTACTTCAGTTTGAAAGAACATAAATTATATTAATAGGAGATTAAATTAGCTTGTGATATTTTTATATAATAGGATACTGTATAGTATTGAAAATAACCTAACTACCACAACACACTAAAGCATGATCAAATCTTAGGAAAACATTAACAGACAGAAAATAATCATACAAAACTAGGTATAATAGTTATACAAAATTTAAAACAGGAGAAACTTATCTGTATGGTGCAAATATGTGTACTTAGCAGTAATATTATAAAGAAATACAAAGATATGATTGACATAAAGTCTAATACATGGCTAGGATGAGAGAATACTGAGAGGGATTGATTTGGGAAGTGATATGTAGAAATTTGTTAGGTACTGGTTATGTTCAGTTCTCAATTTGAAAGTGGATACACGATCATTTATAAACATCATACTATAGATTATTACTTTATGAAATTTTTATTCTTATACTTCATAATTTAGAAAAAGTTAAATAAAAGGAATGTGATAAATAAAATGAAAACAGAAATAAAATGATAACTAATACATTGACATTTAGTCATGCACATATACGCATATAAATAATTTTTGTGAATAAAAGACTACTACAGTCTGAATTCTCAGAATTACATCTAAAATTCTTATAGACATTTTTCCTTGAGAGAAATTAAGAATATTTTGTCTGGCTCATTTGTTTTGTAAAATATAACATCTGCTTCAGTCTGGGGGCGGAACTGTGAATTGGTCTGAGCTTGGCCCCTGAGCATCTGTGTTAACTGTGGTATAAAATGTTGTCAGGAAACAGAGTGTGGCTTCCATGTGTTAGGGTCAACCACAAATGACTATGTGAGTGAATATGTAATTTGTATACTTGGGTAGCTACTCAGATGAGGTGACGATGGAACCAAGATGCTATCTCTGCTACGTATCCTAATTTATTTCCATCTACAATGCTAAAAATGTATGGTACACTTGTCTCCTGTATTTGCTATGGATCAGTTCCAGGATATTTCCACACATAAACACACAGATAATAAAAATCTGCAGATGTTCAAGGCTCTTGTATAAAATGACGTACTATTTGCATAACCTACACATACCATGTACAGTACTTGAGAGTATCTCTAGATTATCTATAACACCTAATACAATTTAACTTTTGTGTTAGTAGTTGTTATACTGCATCATTTAGGGAATAATTAAAAAGAAAACAGATCTAGATATGTTCAGTACGGATACAATAATTTTCACTACAGTTGATTGAATTCTTGGGTGTAGATCCACAGGTATGGAAAGACAACTATATTTTGTTAAACTTTGTGAGTCTGATTGCCAGTTCATGCCCATAATCGTAGCTGAGATGCTAGAAAATAGCTTTGGAAGTAGCTTGGCTTTCAGACCTGTAGTCAAATCCCTATGGTGCGGGAAACAGGTCAGGATAGAGTTAGGGTGCAAGATTCAGATGAAAATTTGATGCTGGGTGGTTGCGTTACATAGATTTACCTCCTGGGAAACATAAAATGGCAAGTCAGGGAAATGTGGGGCAGGAGACAGCTAAAGAAAAAAGAAAGCATGAATCATATAGAACTGTTGTTAGTTGGGTACTATGACAAAGTATAAAAAGAAATTTACTGGATTCTCTCAAAAGATTTACTGGCTCATTATCATTTGTTGGGAAGAGAAAAATTTGCTGCATATCTGACAGCTGCCTCCTTTAATGAATCCTGTGAAATACGCTCCCTTAGACCCAGCCTGAATGAATTTAAATCCAATGATGCTGCTGGGAACAGTAACAGAACGTTCTGACTCATTGTGCTAGGTGTGCTGCATAGGATGAAATCAGAGAGGACTGAGCAGAAGGTGAGGACACTTTACTCTGCCACTTGGGGGATGCTTCAAGGCCATATAATTTGTTTAAAGTAGATTATCCTAGGGTTGGGGAACAAAACTTTTTAAAACAATCTAAGTGGGTATCTGTGTGTAATGTTACTGTAGTATCTGTAGGGAGGAGAAAGATAATATTGAATCCAAAAAAGAAGTGGAGGTGAGAAAGTGAGAAGTGGAGGTGAGAAAGAAGTGGAGATATTGTAACAGGAAGAGTCAATGTCTTAGTGAAACTCCAGAAAAGAATGTAATAAGGGAAGGTAAATTCACTGGTGCCTGGGTAACTGGACAGGATGTGAAGCAAGAATGGAAGGTCCTGCCCTCAGTGACCTATAGTGGAATGTTTGAAACGTCTGCCTGGCTTTAAAGCAGATCTGCTAAATGGCACCCCTTGTAATTGTTTTATTTTTGTCTATAGTAAATACTGAAAGACAGCATCTTCCAGGAGGGCAACAGGAAATCTTTGTTCTGCTTAAAGGCATCATAGAAGCACCAATCCCTACCAGTTTTCTCTATTTCAGTCCAGTTTGGCCTGTGAGAAAATCCAGAGCTAAATAAAATAATCTACTCTAAAGCACAATGTCCCTAACATGGCAAACACTAAGAGGAGGTCCCAGAGTGATGGTATGCTACTAAATACTTGGAGTCTCAAAAAGAAGAACAGCAAAAAGTGTCAAATACTGTATCCACCTCTGAATGTTTCTACTATAAACATGTTTACTCTCTAACTGGAAGGATATTCTGATTCTTTAGGATTTGAAATTCTGTGTGCTTTATTGCTTTTGTGCTTAAAGTGAAATGCCCTGGGTTTTTAGAAGGCCAAATTAGCAAGAAACTGCTATTAAAGTGTTAAAGAATACCTAAATTATAGCAGGATGTCACTGAGACATGTGGCTTTTATTATTGTCATTCCTTGTAGTATGTGTGCCATGGATTTTAGAAGAGCTACATTGCATGTGGTCCAGTTACCTATTTAGCAGTGAAAGACCAACACTGCATCTGTTCTGTTGGGTAAAGGGTTGTTCTGTACATTAATACATGGCAACCTGTGTCAATAAAAAGCTGTTTCTTCTGACCTGGGGTATAATCAGTCCTCAGGACAGAAAGAACATCAAATTTACTGAGCACTTTAGTGACCATACCTGTCATTGCTTGATTCTAGTAGGCAGCATGAGAAAATTGTACTTTAATACAAACAAATGTTTGGTTTCCAAATTTTACTTTAATACCTTCCTTACTGGTACTTAGTGTAATATTAACTGGTGGTCTTTGTACTAAGCACTATTTGAGATTCTCATCTACTACAATTTGTTGTAATAAAGTATTTTATGCACCCACATATTAATATTAAAAAATGAAATATTTAAAAATGAAACATATGCCCTTAGTGATCTTCAAGATAAAAAGATATTTTGGAAAACTTTTAAAATCCCAGATTGATGGTAACCACATGTAAAATAATCTTTCAGAGAAAGTAGTCACACTATGGATGTATAAATTTGGCTTTAGAGAAACTAAATGCACATATAAATTGCTCTAATATCTTTAAAATGTAGAAGTGAGTATATAAGTGGGAGGCATATAATTTTTAAGAAATTATCAAAGGACACATGACATATGTTGGTAAAAATTAATGTGTTTGGAGAAGATACCTACACTATATTGCATAGTAAAAAATTTGGTGGTCACAAGGACATAGGCTTGTTTTGTTCACGTGTACAAAATACTAGAGAAGTGCCTGTCGCAAAATGTCATTTCAAAACATTAAGGAGTACACTTTGTGAAAATACTGGCTTGAGGTCATGGAAGTGAAACTATGAGAAATACTTTATCATTAGCTTGCTCTGGTGGGGACCACTCAGAAAATAAGCTCAGATATCTGTAACACTCTTTCCTTGGAAGAAATTAATTTTAGAATAATGAGAAATGGTGTTACTGTTTGTTGAGTGAAGTTAGCACTGGGTTAAGGAGGTTGACTTGTTAAAGAGAAAGTTTGTCCCAGGATCAGGTACAAAAGAACACCTCGCTTGTTTTACAATCAATCATCTCACTTGTGTTTACAGTCGTAGATATTCACCTTAAAATTTCTCTCATTTTAAAACTCCTGCTCACCTTAGTCTTATGGCATGTACTTTGTCATAATTTTTCAAGGTTTATGATGATATGGATGGACTGCTTTCCAACACTCTGAGCTATTCTTCAATCTAAATTCATGAATATTGGGCAGTCTTCTAACTATCTTTGAATGTTTTCAAATCTTTCTCCTAAGCACCTTGCATTAATAACATATCTATGATGTTAATTTGATTGGCTTGGGAGCCACAGAGCAGACTAGTTAAATTCTCTTCTTTGTATATTCGGGTGGGTCATCCAGGGGTGGCCTGGGTTACTCTATCTGGCACCTCTGCCCTTTTTTGCCTGCTCTGCTTTTTGGTCACCAAGAACTAAGCATCTTTGCTTCACCACACTTCTAACATGATGTTTCTGCCTTGGAAGCAGCAAACTGTGGTGTCAGTCCTCTGAAGTCTATGATCCAAATGAAGCCTCCCTTCCTTTAAATTGTAGGTATTGGCTACTGGATCCCCGTGACAGGAAAACAGACTAACCCAGAACCCAAATGGAAGATACTAGAATTCTGTAGAGTAACCTAGGATTTCACTGTAATCACTGTTTATTTGTTTATTTATATATTTATTTATTTATTTTTGTACTGGGAATCGAACTCACAACCTTGCACTTGCCAGGCAGCTGCTGTGCTGCTGAGCTGTATCCCCAGCCTGTAATCACTGTTTATGACTTTATTAATGTAATGCTGTCCCTGAAGACACTGTAAATATGAAAGTACTACACAATCCAAGTTTAATTAATAAATTTAAGGACTGTGCCATAGCCTCCAAAACATAACACCTGATGAGACTGCCTTTTAAATGCTGTCTCCCTATAATCACATTAGTTAGGCTGACACTTTATTAATAGACATTTATATAATCACAATTTTATTTTTTTACAATAAAGTAATATTTTATCTAATTTATCTAAGTCAAAGTGAATTTTGCAAATAAGTTTTTATAAATTAATGCTTAAAATAAATAATTAAGATAAACAAAAAGTTAATTAAGATGAACACAAAGTTTAGTTATTACTTCCACATGAAAGAGACATAGTGTATTTATTAAGACATTTGATTCTAGAATCATAAAGTCTAGGTTTGTATCTTAGATCTGCCATAATACCCATGTGACATGGCACATTTAAATCTGTGCTTCAGTTTCCTCATGTAGAATTTTATCATTGTGTGAGTGAAGGGATTAATTAAAATAATGAATGCCAAAAGCTGAGATGAGTGCCTAGATCACAGAAAGCATTCAATAAACAGTAGCTTTGACATAGTTTGAACTGTCTTTTAATATCAGACTCAGGATACTGAGGGCAAAAATAACTTTGCAAGAAAGAACTTGAGTAGAAAGAAAAGTATCAGAATGTGGCTAAACAGAAATTGTGCTTAGATGTGAAGCCGTTGTGTTAAGTGTCAGTTAATAGAGCACTGACTTTGTATGCATAGTAAATTTGTCGTGTGTGTAATATCCAACCATTATTTCCTCTTCCTCACTTTTTCCTTTACTTTCTTTTTTCTCTTTCTTCGTCTTCATCTTCATCTTCATCTTCATCTTCCTCTTCCTCTTCCTCTTTCTCTTTCTCTTTCTCTTTCTCTTTCTCTTTCTCTTTCTCTTTCTTTCTTTCTCTTTCTCTTTCTCTTTCTCTTTCTCTTTCTCTTTCTCTTTTTCTCTCTCTCTTTCTCTCTTTCTCTCTCTCTTTTTCACCCCCTCTCTCTCTTAATGTGTGTGTGTGTTTGGTTCCAGGCCTGAACTCAGGGCCTTTGATCTGCTAGACAAGTACTTTACTAATGAGCCGTTCCTCCAAGCCCAATCCAGAATTTTCATCACATCCTCTTTGTTGAGGCGACAAAAGACTGTTGCTGGCTATATACTTGGCTTTAGTCAATAGCAAAATAGTGAATGAAATATGACCAAATAAACAGCTAAGTAATCATGAATATAATTTGTTCACTTCAGTGTTTTCTAAAACCAAGTAGCATTTTAAGCGAAGAACCAAAAGGAAATTAAGAAACACTTGCCTAAGCAATGATGGTTATTCCTTTACTTATAAATTTCCATCACTCACTGGACATATTATTGTCTCTTACTTATCTCATTACAATAATCTCTTAATAGTTTCTGTATCTCCAAAATAGAACCTCTCTATTGCCCATTCTGCATTGCTCTAGAATAATAATCCTTAATTACAAGTTTACCATTTCATTCCCCTCTCTAAAATTCTACTGGATATTCCTGTATGTTAAAAGTAATTATTACCTTGGTTCCTAAAATTCCTTTGTGCCTCAGTTATGTTTTTGCATGATTCTCAGGCAAAGTAAATACTCAGTCATTTATTAAAGAGTAAGTTGTCTTTATAGTGTTCTACAGATAGTGCTTCATTTCTTCCTGATACTTAAATGTGCCCCATGGCACTCTCGTGAGTTTTCTGTCCTGTCCTGGCTTGCCATTGTGCACAGTGTGGGTACTGTGGCATTATGGCCTACTTTCTTTCTATCATTTGTTACTACCCATCTTAGTTAAAACATGATTCCTTTACTTCTGTACCTCTATCCTATTCATACACTTTATTGAGATGCGGTCCCAAGAAACACTGGGGAATTTCATTCATCTGGGGTTTGTGAATTCTGATCCCTATGCCTGTACTATCTTTTGCAGTCCCTCTCTGACATAATAATATTGACATCTTCATTAAATTTTACTTTTAGTATCACTTCTTTGATATATATATTCATTATACTTTTCTAAGTAAGAGTTCACTTTTCATTGTTTTAACTACACCTGATAGAGCCTTCTTTCATAGCAGCTAAGTTATTTTATTTGAAATATTCCTTTATGAATTTTATTCTCATCTAGGCTGTAAGCCCCTTTATCAGGAGACAGAATCATATCTTAACAAATATCTGATAAATAAAGGAATTTATTCTGTGCAGTGCTAAATTTAAGATCTGCTAGAAATTCAGAGAAAAACAGTTTACAGTTATGATTTTTTTTAATTTTAAAGGGTATAAAACACAACAATAAAATGGAACAAAACAAAACAATAAAAACAATATTGGATTTCAAAAGCAAGACAGAAGGAAAGCCTCCATGGTTACTATATTGCATATTGTTAACCTCTAAATAAATGCTCAGACTACCTACTTTAGGCCTACAAAGTCGATCAAGCAATACAAGAATTAAGTTTTTTTTTTTTTTTTTTTTACTTCAGTAGCTATCATCTCAGCCTGTATTCCTCCAAATCAACCAATTGCTTCCAGGGGGAGGGGGCAGCTCTTTTTGACCCCCAGCGCATGCCCCAGCTGTCTCACGGGAGGGGGTTGGCTTCTTGGTTCTCCTCCTGACCCATGACAACTATGATTTTAAATTTCAGTATTTCTATTAAGCATTGGTTAAAGACTGCTGATAATTAATGTATTTCAGTATTTTAATTCTTACAATGACTATAAACTTCACTCACTTCCCAGTAAGTATCAATCTTATTTAAGACATTAGCTTCTTATCAGAGCTTGTTTCATCTTACATAGCAAGTCCATCTTTGCTTAGGCTGGAATTATAAAATTTGCAAAGAGAATTTTGTAATCTTCAGAAGTCTTTTATTTAATATACACTTGATTATTTCATATTTTAAAAGCATTTTTGATCACATAGTTTAGCATATATAAAATATGTATGTGACATAATTAGTATGTGTTAATTTTGTAACATGAATAAAGGATCGACTTTCCAAACAACACATTAAATCTTTCACTTTGTCTCTGTATTGTACTGCAAAAGGAAATATCTTGGATATGTACCAGTGAAGTACTTGTCCCTTATTGAAATGTTCAGGAAATGAGATCACACCAGATCTCCAGCGTTACAGGTATTCTAGCACGATGTAATAGCTGCCTCTTTTTCCCTATGGGTGCTGAGTTTTCTCAATGACTTTTTTTCAATTTAATAAGTAATTCAACTGCCATTTCATAGTTTCTTCTGACCAAGGCACTCAAGAGAGTCTTTGTTTCCCAGAGTTACTGACTTTTACAACCTAGAATATGAATTACCAACAATTCATTTCATATTTAACAAAAATATTACTTTCACCTAGTGTGCTTTAAAAATGATTTTTTCAGAGGTGCTAAATGCACCCTTATGATGGAGAGATGTTTTTGGTTATTATATTTATTGGAGAAAAGAGGAGCTCTGGCTGCAATATTCAATTAAGGTTACAGAGTCACTGGGGCACTAAACCATGGAATTCCCACACTGACAACTTGAATATTTTTTTTTCTTTAAACCTTCAGCTTTATGGAGCATATTGCATAGGTTTCATGGGGGGAAAAAGAAGCATGAGAATATAGCTATGTTTTTCATGTCTGAAAATTGTTCTATTTTGTAATATAATCTTTATTGAAATACTTTTATGGATATGAGGGAGAGGAAACTCATATTTGAGTGTCATCTCTGTGCTGATCATGGTATAAAGTGTTTTAGAATAATATCTTGTTAAATCTAGCCAAACACCATTAAGGAAGTTAGCATTATTTTTATTTTACAAGAAAGAATCAATTATCCACTAAAGGTTATATAATTAATAAATGTCACATTTGGATGTCAGACAGAATGCTGAATCTCATGCTCCCTCTAACTGCAAATAATTCATTTTGGATATTACTATATCTAAAAACTGAGAGGTATATAATTATCTGATATATCAGCTTTAAGAAAACTGACATAGCAAGCCCTAAAACTATAGTTCTTAACTATAGTGTTTTAAAAATAATGTTTAAAGTACTTAATCTAGTGCATTTTGCAGGTGACCAAAGAAGTCTTGATTTTTCCCTCAGCCTGACTACACTTCAGATGAGATTCTTACTGAAAATAGATACCTAACATTTTTCTCAGAGAACTGACTTCAGAAAATTTGGCAAGAGTAAGTTTTTCCTTTTAACTTTGCAATGTATGTATGCCTTCATGGATTATTAGTGTTTTTGTAAACGGAGAATGACTTTCTTAAAGATTGGGAGCCATCTAATCACTGGGAAATAGAATCCTTATGTCGCAGTTTCTGGAGAAAGAAGGAACCTAACCACCCCAGTGCTTCAAAGTCCTCCAGCTTTTTATCTTGATGGGGAGCAGTGAATCTGAACTTACTTTGTTCTGTCTCACTTACTGCTCTCAATAGTATAAAAATAACATCAACTTTGGTCTGCCTGTCTTTCAAAAAGCTAGTATTTTTTTCTTTAACACAGTAACTCTGTTTGTTGTAATTTTTTAGAAATTTGCCTAAGGGTAAAAGCTCATATTAAATGAATTGTTTTGCATTTCTTTATGTGTGTTAAATATGCTTGTAATCAAATGATATTTCTATTTCCATGAAAATGGTATTCAATAGCTCTAAATACTTTTTGAGTAAGATTGTTTATGTTTGTCTACTGTTGATTTAAAATGATTCCTATCTGCTGATATGCATTAAATCACTCAAAATTCCTTTCCTTTCTTCCTTTCCTTCCCTTCATTCCTTATTTTGTTTTCTTTCTTTGTTCTCTTTCCACTGTAACTTTAAGCCCTCTAGCCCTTTCACCACAGCAGCACTTTCTGTTTTTTTTTTTTTTTCCTGTGGCACCGGGGATTGAACTCACAACCTCGCACCTGCCAGACAAGTGCTTAAGCCACTGAGCCAAACTCCCGGCCCTAGTTTTTTGAAGCAGTGTAGCACTATGTATCTCAGGCCAGCCTTGTATATTGTGGCCCAAGCCAGCCTCGAACTCCCAAGGCTCCTCCTACCTCAGCTTCCCAAGTGCTGGGATTAAAGACATGTGCCACCATGCCCAGCTTAGCATTTCCCTTTTGGCTGGTTTATGTTTGACCAACTTGATGGATGATGCCTGTTAGAAATCCATATGTGAATCTACCACTTTCTATCCATGGTCCTTTTAAAATAATGTGGGTCATTTGAAGTGGCTTATGCTCTAATTACTGAGCTAAATGTAAAGTAAAAATTAAAATAATTCTAACATAGACCTCATTTTTGTATTTTAGTTAAGAGACTTTTTAGGTTTAAGTAGAAATATAATAAAAAAGGAAAGATTTTTTGATTTGTTATCCCATTTTGAAAAACAATATTCTAGAGAATATGCTCAATCTTAGTCAATATTAAATTTTTCTATAGACTGATGCACAGGTATTACAATATTTTAATATTACAATTATTATGCTACATTATAAAATATGTCAGTTTCAGACTTTTAAGCTCAAACAAAATTTCAGTTTCTGTAACATATTTAATATAAATACTGTGAAGCTGCTGTTTTTAAAATATCACATGAATTTTATTAGTTGTACTAATGTTACGAATGGCAGGGTATGTTTATACATCTAAAATGCATCTTCCTTTTTACTTTTACACATTTTCTCATACAAAAGATTACCTCTCTTTCCTTTATTTACTCAAACATTCCAGCACTGCTATTATTTCATGTTAAGCTAGATGTCTTGTCAAAATTGAATCCAAAACTTCACCATACCCCTTTGGTAGGCAGGCAATACATTTAACAGTTGTGCAAAGGCTGACACTAGAATACATTCTCTCTATCCCACTAAATTTCCTCCTTACCTGTGGTAATATCACTGAATAGAAATTCAGTCATCTCATTTTCCTCCTCAAAATTTCTAAATAGTTTCCCATTTATCTCAAAATAAAAACCAAAACTTGTCCAAGGATCCACATAACCTAAAATTTACCTACTTCTCCCATCATGCATGAGTTTGTTAGCGGCTGCTAAAATGGTAACACAGACAGAGTAGTGTAAACAACAGGAATATGAGCTCAAGGTACCAGCTGAGTTGGTTTCTTCTGAAGTCTTTCTTGGTTTATGAGTGACCATTTTCTCCTTGGGTCTTCAAATGGTCTTTTCTCAGTACCTATTATATACACATTTCTTCTGATAATAGCATCAGGCACACTGGACTAGGAGCTACACTAACTACCTCATGTTAATCAATTTTTAAAGATTCTTGCCAAAATTTTCACGTTCTAAGGCACTGAAGGTTAGGATTTCAACAGATAAATTTTAGAAGGTGGCCAAAATGCAGCCCATAAACTGCTCCTTTCCTAAATTCTCTCTGCTGCTGTCACTGGTCTTTGGCTGGATTGCAGTTCTTGTTCTTGAGAAATGACACCTTGTGGTTTTTATTGTTTCTCATGATGACTACAGTGCTGGAGTCTAAACCTCCAGTTCTTTGTAGACTTAGACTTTTGCTTAATCCAGAGATGCCTTCCCAGATGTCTTATCTGAAGTGAACTCCTTACTTGAGCACAAACTTTCTCATAACCTTTATTTTTCTTCACAGCACTCACCACTCCCAGATACACTGTTGTACACACATTGTCCTTCCTTTGTGGTCTGTCATCTTAGACTATAAGATGTTTTGCAAGACAGGTCATGTTTACTATGAATGTGCTTTGTATGTAGTAGATGTTTAATACACTTTTGCTGACAGAATGAATTCCCTCTATTGTGCACTAAACTACAGAAGGCTGAACACCACCTAAGAATGCAGATAGAAGGAAAGAATGAGTCTTAGGTGGGAATCAACCTAGACAATTCAAATCAAGTTTTATGGTAATTGATATTAATTTACTTACACAACCATTCATTTAGTCACATGCTCATCACTCAGACACAATGCAGACAAGCACAATTTAGAGGAAGAGAAGTTTAATATGGCTTGTGATATTTAGAAGATTCAGTCTGTAGTTGACTCGTTTCAATACAGGGATGGTATGGTGGAAGGATCTGGCCAAGAAAACTGTTCAATTCATAGTGGTCAGGAAGTAGAGAGAGAAGAGGGGAGGCAGAGAGGAAGTTCCAGGTCATGCTCCCAGTGACAGCCTCTTGGTAGGCCCCTCCTCGGAGGAAGTGAGAGACTGCAGCTTCATATCTTCCGGAAGTCCTACTTCTGAGTGCATGAGAGTGTTGCGAGGCCTTCTTGCTATAAAACATAACCATCATTTACAGGGCCATGAACTAGGCACGCTCATGCCTTTTAGCATTTGAGAATCCTCAAGAATTTTTTTGATGAGAACTACTGTTCCCAGAACAGCTGGACATTCTTCTAACAATATAGTCATTTTTCTATGAGAAAAGTACACTTATTCAAGTTGGACAATAATTGTTACTTTTTGAAACAAAGATTCAGAATATATCTCTTTAACAAAAAAAAGTTATATCAAAATCTTTTGAAAAAGGATGGTCACACACAGGTTTTGCTCTGATTTATTTTTTTAAAGAGAATAAAACCAAACAGAACAAAACAATAAAGCCAATCAAAACAAAATTGTGAAAGTGATATAGAACTTCAAAACAAGGTAATAGGAAATCAACAATGGCTGCCATAATGTCTCTTGATATCTTCAAAATAGCTGCCCATGCAATCAGACATGATAAAATCAAACAAAACAGAACAATAAAACCAATCAAAACAAAACAAAGGAAGTGACACTGGACTTCAAACTAAGATAATAGGAAATCAACAATGGCTACCATAATGTATCTTGTGTCTTTGAAATAGCTGCCCATGCCATCAGATACAATAAAATCAAACAAAGCAAAGCAGAATAAAACCAAACCAAACCAAACAATGAAAATGATACAGGACTTTAAAATAAGATAATAAGGAATCAACAATGGCTACCATCTTCAGAAGGAATCCCCCATAGTTGCTATATTGTATATTATTATCTTCTAAATAGATGCTCAGACTATCAGCTTTAGGCCTGCAAAGTAAATCAAACAATATGGGCATTAAGTTGTTTATTTTTTTTTACTTCAGTGGCTATCATCTCAGACTGTGTTCCTCTGAATCAGCCAGTTGCTTATGGGGGCTGAGGGAGGTTTGGGTTGTCACTTTTTGTCTCCCAGCCCATGTGCTGACTGGTTCACAAGAAGGGGTTGGCCTGGCCCATGACTGCTGCTGAAGGGGTTAGGTTCTTCTTGGTTCTCCTGCTGGGATGCCTGGTTGCTGCTGGCTCAGAGGAAGGGGTTGGTCCAGTTCTGTGATCTATTTGATATGCAAAAATTATATACAGTGTAGCTAAATTTGGAAGCCAAAGTTGTTAATAATTAAAGACTGACACTTTTAAAAAAGATTGATCGATTTAATTACTAGGGAACAGAGAATTTTATTTAGTTAGTTAATAAAAGTTAGGGCATGGAATAGCGGATTTTTAATGAAATCATTGCTTCACAAAGACCCTTCTTAGTTTAGCATATTTTCTCTCTGCTCTTTCTAACAAGTGGATTTGAAAACTCAGTCTTTAAAACATAAAGTTGAGTGAACTAACTCAGGCATGTGGTTTCTCTCTATGAGAAATCCAAAGTATAAGGACAGTAAAAATAAAAGATAGATACAAGGAAACAGGGAGATAGATATGTTGGAAACAGGAAGGGGACCCAGGGATGGAAGAAAGGTGGGAAGGTAGGTGAGGAAGGGAAGTAGTCATTATATGTTGTAAACATGTGCTAATAAAAACATTATAAACTATGATTCATATTGTCATATCATGAAATGTATTTTTCTCATTTCAGAATGTAATTTTTCTTACATATAAAAAGTTGTGTACTATCTTGGTTACTTTTCGCTCGTTGCTGAGACAAAATACCTGATGCCAAAAATTAGAGAAGGAAAGGTTTATTCTTACAGTTTCTTGGGAGTTTCAGTCCACACTTAGTTGGCTCCAAGGCAGCATGGCATGGTGGGGCTGCAGTTCATGGCAGTTGCAAGCCGCAAGTTATGCTGGTGAGAGCGAGCGAAAGCGAGCAAGAGGAAGACCCGCCTCATTTACACTGTATGTTGGCTCCCCCCCTGGGCGGGTGAAGCATTCACATTGCCAATCCCCGCACCAGACAACAAACCAATAACAAGTGCCAGACTCAGCCCCATTAAAACTATATGAGGACTTGGTGGGACATAGTATATCACCCAATATATGTACCTTAAGTATAAAAATATAATTGCTGACTGATAAGATTATACAAGTGTTTATATAAGTGTTTTAAAATTTTACTCTATATTCGGTAAAGCATATGAAGCAAACAACATAATAGGCACCCTTAGAGTAGGAGTTTCTGATTAGAAAATCCTTAGAATACGATTAGACAGAAAAATGTATACGGAATGAAATTTGTCAGAATATGAAATATTTTGGAAATGTTTAAATAAGTTGTACCAGAGAAAGGTTACCTGAGCAGTATGGCAAAATAAGTCAATTAGAACACTACAAATGTTTCCATTAAAAGCACTTATACCGTTTAAAGTATTTGTAGCATATTTTAGGATGATAAAGTTATTTTACCATGATGGAAACCAAAAAGTCTTATATAACTATAATCTATATGTAAATACTTTCAGGTTTCAAATAAAAGAACAAATCTGAGGAAAAAAATTGGTTTAGTCACCTTGTTAATGGATAATTTGATCCAACTTCTAAGTACAGGAGCTGGTGAATAAAATTAGTACATTTGATGTTGTAGTACCTTTGTTTTTCACCCAAGGTAAAGATTTTTCGCCTTTTAAACTTCTAAAACTTATTCTCAAGGTTTGATCTCTTTAGAGTGATGCTTGAAACAAACTAAAATTAACAAGCAAAAAACAATATAGCTACTATTCTCTTTTTACTATTATGTGTGTTACTATATAAATTAAATGTCATTTAATTCAAAATGATTAAATGATGTTAGTATATTCATTGATATGCCCAATCATCACTGTAGTCAATTTTTGAACACTTTTAATGCCTAAAAATAAGCTTTTTAATTGTGTTTTAGCACAGTTGTGTTTCTAGGCTTCTTCTACCATTGTTCTCAAGGGCTGTTGAAGGAGGAATCTTTAGGTATCAGCAGGTCCTCTACTTCAGTTACTCACTCTTCAATCTCCAAAGTAGGCTCAGAATTGAAAGAAAAACAAAAATTAAAACTGACTCTGGGTCATGAGTGAAATATCAAAGTGTGACTGAAAAATAATGAATCTGTATTCTTGAGCAGTTTGAAAATTAGTCTATTCATATAAACTTAAAGAATGCATTTTTTCTGCATGTACTTAAATGTGAAATAGATTACATTTTCAATCCTGGTGAATAATAAATTGTGTGAATTTTATACAACCTGATGCTAAAGAAATGTCAAGCTATTTTCATTAAAATTTATTGAAGTCCTTAGTGAAATGTAAGTTTTTTAACCTCAGATAAAGAACCAATATTGCCATATCAGGATAAAAAAACACCTATCTCCCCTTAGCTACTTGAGTGTAAATGTATGTATTTTGCCTACCATTTCTACCTCATACCCCTGTAGAAAATTGTAAGAGAGTTAATATGACTTTTTTTATATTTCTCTCAACCATTTCTAGAAATAAGGTAATACTCAGAGATCAGGTTATTTTTTTCTATTTTTATTCTAAGTGTTTCTTATAAATATTCATTTTTATTCATTTTCTTTTGAATACAATTTTGTAAATGCATTACAGAAAACTTAAACAGAAAAAAACTACTTTGCCACCAAGAAGTTTTCTGCTTTACTTCAGCATATCTCAGACTACTCTTTTCAATGTTCCATCATTCTTTTTTTCCAATTTAACATGAATTATAAACAATTTCTACAGAATTAGCTATTATATTGTATTATAATACCATAAGAGAAACACAGAGTGTCTTTGGGTTTCATAGCATAAATAAGTATGCAATAACTTGAGAAAGTTTAAAGACTTTTATTTAAGAGAGTCTCTTAAATATTATTGATTACAGAACCCTTTATTTAAATAAGGTCTGTTAATATGGAAGACATTTTGGGGAGAAATTCCCAATATTTTTATTGCATTATCACCACATAAATTAGGGAAGTGAATACTTTTTTGTATTTTTTCATTTATTAGCTTATATAAGACAAATTTTTAAAAATTGAAATAAAGGCTCAAAATAAAGACATTTTTGATGTTCTATGTTCTATATAGGAATGGCTCTATTGTTTTCAAAAAGTTTTTGCTACTTACAGTGTATCTAAGTGTGTTTCTTTTCTTGAACATGTGACTGCATTTATACCATCATATTTTAAATCTTCAGTAACATTGGGAAGAAATAGTATGTTCTTTTCTTTAAATTTATTTTATGAAATATTTTAAGAAAACTATGTAACTTGTACCTTCATATATATCTATATATTCCCGTATATTTTTATTCAATTTGAAAACTATTGTAAAATCTGATTTTTTTTAACTTTGGCTAAGCATATGTTAATCTTTAGTTATATACACAAAAGAAACAAAACTATCTTACTTTTTATTCTTCCTAATAAATTTTAAAGTCATTTTTCAATGTTAAAAATTATTCAACTGAAATGTCTATTTGAAGTTGATATTAATAGCTTTCCTTTGATTGCCCAAAGCAAACGTTGATGTGAAATACTTTAAAGGTAGAAGCCATTTCATAGAAAAAACAAAATATTTATGATTTTTATGGTTTCATAGAGACTTACTCATAATTCAGTTTTGAATTGTGAGCCACAGGAAGGCTGTTGACAAGTCAGCTTCACAAGTCAGCTTCACACTCAGACTTTCTATTCTGAAAGAAAGTTCAAGCCTTATTGCAACTTTGCTTCACCCACTCTGTGCTTGTAATAAATTTAAATTTCAGTTCTCAGAGAGAAAATCCAATTAGTTTAGCTCTGGAAAGTTATGACTGTTAGTAAATACATTACTCATCTCTTTCTCCAAGTAATTTGATCATGTTGAGTTCCCCCATGAAAACTCTGGCCTGTGAAAATTCAGATTATCAGAAAAAAATGCAAGAAAATGAAGCGTCAACTCCTGCAGTCCCTCCCATGGTTAGAGTGCAGTCGTCTTACTGTGGCTTTTTCCTTCCCTGCTCACTCTGAGCACATCAACATAAGATGGGATCTTCTCCATCACTGCTCATCTCCCTAAAGGGACAAGATATAATTATAGACAATATTATACATAATCTACAAAATATACTATACATGGTAATATATAATTTTATATATTATACATAATAATATATATTATATAAAATTTATAACCAAAAGATGGTTAAATAAGAATCAGTGGCTGATTTTTAACTAGCTAAACTAGCTTCATTAGAGATTTGATACATGGAAGTCAACTTTTAATGGTTTTTAATAAATATCTTAAAAAGAAGCAAATTTACTACTGGGTAAAAATTCTATATTCAGTGTATGATAATTTGGTTTATGCCCTCATTCTTTTTCTTGTTGCTTAATCTTCCACAGGCAATTAATTGTATTTTAAAACTACTATTACAATTTTGTTTCTAAAAATATACGCATGAACCCTGGGTGATATTCGTTAGCTTTAAAACTGTATTTCTATGCAATTTTAAATAAGAATTTTAGTAGTACCAGATAATTACTATTGATTTCAATTTTCATAAAATATTTGTATTCATGCCTTTGTCTTAATTCCTGCCTGCAGTCTTACTAATTTTTACTCTTGCTTTCTTTTCAGTTTCCATTAGTCAGCTTTTGCATTTTTTGATCATTTAATATTTAAATATGTCTTTTTAAAGAAACGGTATCATTGTGTTTATGTTTTTAAATCCAAGCCATGCTAATTGTCTTTAATAAAGATATTTAAAAGCATTTACTCTCACTTCTGTAATGTTATATTTGGCTTGGTTTCCGTCCTTAGATTATCATATTTATTCTACTTTAGGTTCCCTTTTTCATTTTGTTTTTTATTTCTATGTTTTGCTCGTGGACTAGGATTCATATTCTACAGTCTATGGAAATGATATAGTAGTTTAAAATATCTGGTTGTACTTATCTTAAAAATTATGCTTACCTAACTATTAAATTAAAGTTGTGTGATAATTAAGTATATTTTGTTAAATTTTTAAAATAATTTTAAGTAGTTGTCATTAACTTTAGATGAAGCTCCACACATTTTACATGAAACTTTGCTGTTTCACCTATTTTACTCTTAAAATAGTTACCTTGCTTTTACATACTTTCAAAATTAACGTTTATTTATTAGACTGACTTAAATGATGTTTTAAAATATTAATACTTTTAAATTTGTAGGCTTTGTATTCTCTTCATGCTAGTATGGTAGTATGACCTTAGTGAATCAAGTTGCTCTTGTGTAGTCACTTTCCACTTGTAGCTTCTCTCCCAGATACTAAAGAAGTGTCCCTGTCCAGTGTCTGGGGGTACAACTATGTCTCTGAGAAATATCAGGCTAAAACTCAACTCTATAATTTTTATCTTTCCTGTGATGGTGGTGAGATGGAAAACACTTCTCTAGAAGATAGCTTAATCTGAAGACATGTAGCAACCATTACCCCAAGGAGACTTCTACTTTAAGAACTTGAGTGTTGAGTATTTTAATTCCCCACAAATAGGTTATAGAATATTGACATTATTATTCCTTTATTGGAGAACCCTAGCATTACTGTAAGAGTTTTGTTGATCTTATTTTACCCTAACGATACTACATACAAAGTAACCTTCAGAATTTGAAAACTTGCTCGATAGCAGGAGTGGGAGTAGGCTTGGAAATCCTTATTTACCTAGATGCTGGTATAGATTTTTTTTCCTTCAGAGCTTTAATCCAGGGACATCACACTGAGCTACATTCTCATCTCTACTTTATTTCCTACTTTGGGAGAGTCTTTTTAAATAATTATGTTGCCCAGAGCTCCCAGAGTGCTAGGATTATAGGCACCACAACCACAACCAGACATACTTGTACTAATTTATGTATACTGTGGAACTATATTTGAGGCAGATAATATACAAAGAATTTTAATGTCCTGGTTGCCTCAAATTTGTCACAGTGTTTGCCAGATTGCCCCAATGTCTCTACTTAAATCGAAAACATAATTATCAATTTAATTCACAAATGTCATTTATTTCACACATAGAAGTAAACTGCCTCAAACACTACCATGTATTTCATCCTTCCTTTTATTTTTTCACTGCCGTTATAAATAAATTGTCCCTATTCTTGACTTACATCATGGTAATTGTAAAATCTATAAGAGAGACTTTTATTAAATTTTACTGAAGAAACACTTGTTATTGAGAAACACTTTAATCTGTTATACAGTAATTTAATTACAAACTTTTTCCACCCATGAACTCTAAGGGCATTGTTGCTTTGCTATGATAAATACCATGTGTCACTATTTTCATCTTTTTCTTCACATTATGAAGATAGGCCAATACAAACAAAAGAACAGGAAACGTGTTAAATGACTCTCATTTAATGTCAGGTGAGTTCTAGTGGATTTTGCTTAATTATTTTGAACATGGAAGCCAGGTTGTAGGTAAACTGCCTAATATATTGTGTGACACAAATCAGATCTGCAAAAGCTACTTTTCCTTCTAAATGAGAGATGCCATACACACTTTCTCGTCTTTATAAGAAAGAGATCTTTTCTGGCCTCTGCAGTGGCATAAAAATAATACTTCCTTTCCCAAGGAGTCCTGAATAGGAAATTGGCAGAAAAGAGTAATTCATTTCTTTAGACTACCTTGATAAGTGTAAGACATGGAGACAAATTAGAAGATTAAGGGTTTAACTTTCTCCAAGAAGTCTGTTTAGAATTATATATCCAAGGTTAATAAAGCCTACGTTGTCTTGCAGTTTACATTTCTTTTCTTTCTGTGAGACACTTTTGTTATGCAAGTCAAGACTCATCTTTAAGTTCTTGTCAGGCCTATGTTGTAAGTCAGGGATTATGATCAGAGCTATGTTATTATTGTATCCTAGTTGATTTTTTTGAGAATTTAGAGAAAAAAAACTTCTGAAATTCTATAACTTTTTTTTTCAGATTTGATGGCTTGGTCCATTTTTTATATTTAGATATTCTCATAGATTTTTATGAGTTAGGAAGCTGAAATCTAGCAATTTTACTTCTGTATTGTCATTACTTTCATTGTTCTAAACTATCTTACTGATTTCAAAGTCTGAGTGATTTATTTTAGGAGCAATCACTAAAGTGGAATAAATAACATGCAAAGTACAGGACAAACTAATCCAACCTGCAGATGAGTCTAAAAGATCCACAAAAGATTTTAAGTAAAAAAGAAAAATGGTAGATTGGACATAACATCATAAGATTATCATTTTAATAGTTTTTAAGTGTTCTATTTAGTGGTGTTAGGTGTGTTCACATTGCAGAGCAATCATCATCACTATGCATCTCCAGAACTTTTTCACCATCCCAAATTGAAACTCTTCCAATTAAATAATACTGCTTATTATCCCTTCCTACAACACACATTAACCATGCTTTACTTTATGTTTCTATTAATTTGATGACTTTGGGAATCTCAAATAAGTGGAATCCTATAGCACTTTTTCTTTTGTATCTGTTTTATTTTAACACATTTTTGGACTTATCTGTCTTGTAGCATGTGCCAGCACTTCCTTTCTAAGACTGAATCACATTGCACTGTGCATATGTATATGCTGTGCTTATCCATTTGTTGTCCACTTTCCATGGATATCTTTCTGCTATTGTGAATAATACTACTATGAATATTCACGTGTAAATACCTGCATAGTTTTATGTTTTTGCTTTCAAGTGTTCTAATATATATATATACATATATATATGTATATATATTTTCTATTTTAAATGTAGTTCTTTGCTTCAGTTCAACCTGTTTTCCACAGTGACTGCATCATTTTTTCTAACAGTAAAGATGATTCCAGTTTTGTTACATGTTATTCAATACATAGTAGTTTCTGTTTTGTTTGGGTAAAGTCATCCTAATGGGCATAAAATGATACTTCTCTGTAGTTTTATTTTGCATTGTCTCATAATATTTTGAAACACTTAGAAAGAAGGAACTAATGTTGGTGTTTCTAAAGATTTTACTTAGAAACCTAGAATTTCAGCTTCTCTTGACAAATCAGCTGTGATAATACACAGTTTTGCTGTCATGAATCTGAGCTAAGGAGTGGTGATCTTCTTTGGACATGGCACATGCTTTCCTAGTAAGGTATGTATATGCCTCTTTCTTTGTCGCAGGTCACCCTACATGGCCCACACATTTATTTTCTATGCATATCCCATGTGAAGAGTAGATGTACAGTCCTTGGCATAAAATCATCCTAGTGATATTGATATAGGGGAATGAAACTCCCAACTGACTATACATCTGGTACCAGTTCGTGTTCTCTAAAATCTAAGAATGAATTTTAGGAACAACAGAGGAAGAGTGGAATATAGTTATTGAGAGAAAGAAAGCTTCTATCTGAGAAGGACAGAAGAGGTCCCAAGTGAGTTGCCAAAAACTCTGCCTTTCCTAGGGACTTTTACAGAGTAAGACTATGAGGTGAGAGGGGTCCAACGTGGGGAAAACCTGGGAACTTGCAAGATGGGCATAAAGTGGGGCAAAACTGTGGTCAACCAATAAGATTAATTGCTCAGGTAAAATTGATTAAATCAGGAACAAATAGGGAAGGGAGTCACATAGTAAGTGGACATGCTTAATAGCAGTGACTCTTCCTGTAGCGGGGTGGGATGCTGACTCTTGACTTCCTCAGGATGACAGAGAACTATTTAGACTGTCAGTCTTTAGGAAGTGGGTGTATTTGCCTGATTCTTTGCCTTGAGATCTGGCTCACAGTGGGAGCTGTTTGTCTCCTCCAAGGTTGCAAGGTATCTGGACTTTTGCACTGGCTCCTTTGAGGGCCCAACCCTGTCTGACTGCTTGTATTATTTCTAACTAACTGAGCTACCTATAACAATATAATGCAGATGTAGTGCATAAATATTCTGATGTTTATTTCCATGGGACAGAGATGGCAATAATTGATTCAGATCATAAAGAGACAAACTGAATGAAATGATAATATTTCAGTTGTTATGACCAACTTATAACTATAAATATGGAGTTTGTGAGCAGGTTTTATTTCAAAGTGTGCCCTAAATTCAATGCATCTCTTGGAGTGTTGCTGTTTTGAGGGCTTTAAAACTCTAATTAAGTGAAAGGAATATTTGGAAATTGCCTGATGTACTTGCACAAACAATTTTTGCAGAAAAAAAAGAAAAAAATAAATAGCTACTTTAATGGGAATAAGGCCCAGCCATGAAGTCTATTTTTTTTTATTTTTGACTGTAACAAGGCAAGCTTGCCTGGGGTCTATTCAGAGTTCCACAGCCAATAACTCCACAATGTCTGCTTGAATTCATTGAAACTTTCTATTTTAATAAGGAGAAAAGAGAGTTGATATATACATATACATATATATATATATATATATATATATATATATATATATGATAGAGATGTGATGTATTCAGTTTCCCTGTATGCTCTTCTTTTGACTGGTAATTAAGGGAAGACTTAAAGGTAAAAAATATGTACAGTAATTTTGAGCAAAATCAGAACTGCCTTAGTAACCAGGACACTAAGTGTTGTACAGAATTGGAGAGAATAATATTGTTTCTCTTCCTATATAGAATTTCTCAATGCTGCTGGGGCATTAAAATTTTTATCAGTGTTCAAGATAGTGACCTTTCCATGGATTATTATTTATTTCCTGTGAGTACCATCAATGTTAAGGCTTCCTGAACAGCTTAGTGGGAAGAAAAATTGGCCAGTCATAAGACAGAGTAGAATAACAATAACTAGCTATAGACTGTACACTGACTGTAGTTGAAAGACAGATTGTGTATTTATTATATGAAAAGGCCAATTGGGTACGTCTAAGAGCAACAAAAAAAAAAGGCATTTTGAGGGGTTCTAATGTTCAAGTGTATGTTTCCGTGGACTCTTACCATCAGGATTTGGAAAAAAAAATCTGCAAGTTTATCTGGAATTTTTGGTTATTTTTGTGCATCAGTAAAGTATTCTCTATTCTTGATAGTAATCATAATTAATAATTACTAATTCACAATAATTTCAACTCTGGGAAAAATATTGCATAAGACTGCTTCAGAGAAGCTATAATATCCAAACACAGAGGTTCACATTTCTAAAGTTCTCTTGGGTCTGCACTTTTCCTGTGGGTGGCTTGCAAAGGCTGGTAGGAAGGAATTTGCAGGTGCTATATTCAGACATGTGTTCAGAGACATAAATAGGAGACACTATACCCAGAGGCTCTCATAGACTTTCCTTTACATGCAGAATTAAGTAAATGAATAATGGTGAGAACACAGTGGTTAAGGTCATGAGATTACTAAATTTAGCTTGGATCTATCAGAACATCTCTCTGATGTTCACATTTCTCTTAATCACATGAGGCAGAAATTAGATATGAGCAGATAAAGGTATTTAAGTGTAGAAGAAGGATGAAATGTGAATTAGATAGATTATCAAAAGTGTCTAGTTTTGAAGCAATATGGTTTTTTAAAATAAATTTTGCATCTCTCATTACTTCTATTTTGTATTATTTTTATAGTATGTGTTAACTCCATTATTTGTTATTTGTTATTAAAACTATGGTGAGAATATGGATTCAAAGTAAATAATGGATAAAGTCAGTAAGGAAGAGTCTGAGAGACTGGAAAAAGTTATATAACCTTGCTTGATTTTTGTCATAGAATACTCCTTTGGATATTGGATTAGATAAAGCCAAGAATTAAATAATTATAATTATTTTTATTCTTTATTTTTCCAATCCAATGTTTTCATATGAATAACACTACTAATCTATTAAAGAAAATTGTAGGCGGAGCGTTGTGAGTTCGAGGCCACCTTGGGCTACAACGCGAGCACAAGGCCGGCCTGAGCGACACAGTGCGACCCTGCCTCAAAAAGTTAGGGCTGGGAGTTTGGCTCAGTGGCTTAAGTGCCTGTCTGGTAGGCGCGAGGCTGTGAGTTCAATCCCTGGTGCCGCAAAAAAAAAAAAAAAAAAAAAAAAAAAAAAAAAAAAAAAAAAAAAAAAAAAAAAAAAAAAAAAAAAAAAAAAAAAAAAAAAAAAAAAAAAAAAAAAAAAAAAAAAAAAAAAAAAAAAATTATATATTAACTAACTTTTCTTAATATAGTTCCTAACATTAATTTCAAAATAAATTCATATTAATTGATGGTAAATCTCATTTGTTGAGAGAATTGTTTTTTCTGAAATTCATCAAGTTAAACACGCTGGCAGTATGTTAATGTTTGTGTGTTTAATTATTTGGAGAGTAAGTCTAAATGCATCATATAGTTACAAAGGAACTGAAAGAAATAATATCTACTAGTCTTAAGCAATTAACTTCACATTTGTGCAAAAAGACTTGCAAACATATAAGGTGATAATTTTAATTTCTCACATTGTACCACAACTTTTTCCAACAAATATTTACACTATGCAAGACATAATAAAATTTGAATGCAACTGTTACCAGAAGAAATAGATTTTGTTATCTATTTTGATAGAATATGTATCAGACCAAAACTTAAATTAAAGGAAATATGAAAAGGACTCCGCAGATTAAAAAATGTCATGCAAATATTAAGACAAGGAAAATTTGTTTTCTGTTAAGGGGAATGAAAGAGAATTTGTTAGCTACATTATAGGAATTATGGTTCTTGCAAAAACAAGACTGGAGAAACACAAGTTACATATTAAAAGTTTCAGAAATTCAGAGACAAATGTGGCTACATACCTCATTTATTTAGTTGTAGTAACTGTTTAGAAGAAGTGTAAAATACAATTTTTATATAAACTCATCTGCTATTGAAACTTTTCCTAAGGTAACAAGTATCTATGTAAATTAATAGGGTTTGAATAAGAGCAGAAATGTGAATTTTACAGATAATTCATGATAGTTCAGTTGGTGCTTTAATTTCAAGGAGGTTTGATTATACTTTATTGCAGTTCTTAAAAAATAAATTTTATTCAAATTATTCAAATTAGATAGCTTACATTTTAATTAACCATGCTTCATTTATTTTTCAGTTTTTCAATTAGTGTTGTACTTCTCATAATTTTATTTTTATATTAATCATATTTCTAATTATTTTGCAGCTCCATATAATTGCTTGATAGCAAGATAGATTCTTCTGAAATCTTGAAGGCGTAGTCAGCTAAATTTTTATCTGACAAGCTGCAATTTTATCTGACAATGGTATTTTTAAAAGTACCTGAAAATACTCTAATTGCATTTCTCTCAAAGGAGATATAAAATGGTTTTTAATTAATGCACTTGGTGTTTTATCTTGTCATCACTAATTATTCTCTCAAGGTGGTAGAGACACACCTACAATTCTTTCTTTTTATAATGAAGCAGTAAGTTTGCAAGGCTTGCATTTGAAATTTGAGTTCTAAATGGCAAAACTTTCATTACAAATATTTATCAATCTTGAATCTCATTTAAAATTTCTATAGGTTTAAAATATGTGTAGCCATAAATATAGGATCATTATGTTGAGCTTTATAGTGAAATAGAAGTATCCTATAAATGGGTTTCATATTTTCAATGCTAATATGTGTGCTGCTAAAGAATTGGAAAATATACTACAACATGGTATCCAATTCATAGTTCTCTGCCTTTAACATTGGTAACACATTGCATACTCACAAGGATCCTTTGCTCAGTTGAATAAATCATCCCCATATGTAGTTCTCAAACTTCTCAATTAAAATGAGCTGCATGGTGCTGGAGGTTTAGCTCAGCGCTGTAAGTTCCTGCTTGGCAAGCATGAGGTCATGAATTTGATCCCTGGTATCAAAAGTAAATAAATAAATGAATAAAATAAAATGAGCCGTATGTACCAGCATTTTCTACTAATGTTGCTCCTTATTTCTAGATGCACATTTTCCCCCTCAATACAAATTTTGTACAATTAATTTATTAATTTCAGTAAAACAAAACTGTATCCTGAAACCTCATATACTTAGAATTCCATGTAAGAAACCTAGTTTGGCTTATTGGAGAAAAACTGAGGTACACAAGATAACACTCAGTGTATACTTCCAGTCGTGTGAGTGAGGTCGTGTAATTCATCCAGCCCAAAGAGGAGCCATCAGATATTGCAGGCACACAAATGATCTGATTGTGGTCAACAAAACAGCTATCCATGTGAGTCTAGGCAAGTTTTTATCCTGGATGACCTGTAATAAAGAAATGTTCATTCAAATTAGCCAAGTTTTGAAGTAGCTTATTCTTTAAAATGGATGACTGAATTGGGAACATACATGCAAACATAAACACATATATGTGAGTGCACACACACACACACACACACACACTTGTTTTCAAGTGAATTCATTCATCTGCATTGCCTTCCCAAATCAGGATCTATCGGGGACCCGGCCTAGATTCCCAATCTCCCGAACGAGTGCACGGCGAAGGCTTAAATAAATGAGACAAGTGGTATGATTTTAGGGCTCCAGGAGGATCAAAGCCCCTGCAGAGTTCTTGACTCTGCAGCTGTCATGAGGGCTAAGACAAAGACCTCTCTCCTTGCCCGTATTTATTATCAAAGTAGACAAAGAGAGGGGATACTGAGGAAAGCGCGGG
>RJWM01008222.1:13998-73904 GCA_004363535.1 Dasyprocta punctata | reverse complement strand
ATCAGACTCAGTTATGAGCTCTAAGAAAGATAAATATTACATTGTGCAGCAACAATTTACAAATAAGAAGACAAATAAGGAAAGGAATAATTACAATAAAACCTACAAAATGCTTTAAAAGAAACAAGAAGTGGGTGGTATGGAGGCATAAAGACAAGCACCTAATTTCAAGAGTCAGAGATTTCCCAGGGGTGCTGTTACTCGAGATGAGTTGGACAGGTGAGAAGTTAGACAGGTGGGAATGAGCCAGGCAGGGCTTCCTAGAATGAGGAGATACCATATGCTGAAGCAGACACTACTACGTCTTGTTAAAATCTTATATTCCTATTAATATTATACACTAACTGGTATTCATTTACTTTTCACAAAGCACTTTACTAAGCATTTCACCAGTATTTCTCTCATTTAATTCTGCCGTTACCATATAAGTTGGTTCTGTTACTCCAACTTGTACCAAAAGGAAACTGTGGCTCAGAAAAGTATAATAACTTGTTTAAGATTGTACAGCAGTCAGACTCCAGAGTCTATGGTTACCATTATACTCTCCAGTCTCCTGAGTGTGCTATCATAAGGGCCTTCCTTTTCTTTCCTCTCCAGGCAATGGGAATCCCTAGGAATTTTAGACAAATCTCCTAAAAGTAAGCATAACATTTTTATGAGAAAGATCTCCATTCTTCATCAATTTTTTTCACTATGTTGATTCAATACCCTGATTACCTCCTAATTAAAACTGGTCTTCATCTTGTTTAGAAAAGAAAGTTTGGCTTACTAAAGTTCCTTTGCAACAATGATGCCGTTTCCAGCAAAGAGGAATGAGAACTATTGTGTGCTACTCTTATATGCCATGCAGACGCCAACACGGGTTGTCGCACCATACATACACGGCGGGATCCATCATTTAGACCCATTCTCATAGATGCAGAATCAGTTTTCTAAACCTCACTACTTGAAATTCAGAATACCTCTCCAGCAATCTTTGCTTTATAATTGATGGTTTTTTAAAGGGCAAGATTTTCTTAGAACCACGTTAAAGGCAAAAGAGTGAAACTATAGTGATCTAAAGTGATTTAATTTTCTAGAAAATTACTACTTTCTACGAGTTGTATAAACTTTAATTAAACAGACAAAGAGTCTATTCTTTGTCCTTACACACATGCAACATGTTAAGTTCTTGGGATACTGGTGAAAAAAACCCAGCAGACTTAAAAGATTATAATTTTTAACAAAACTCTAAATATAATTAAGGTGGAATGTATTTTGCCATCTTTAAGGACCAACAAGTACTTTACATTTGCTACTTTCTAGAGAAAGTAGTTGTCATTTCACAATATGTATAACATCAGCTTATTAAATGAACTGTAAAAAACAATAAAATGAACTATAGCTCCAAGTTATTACAAGACAATGTAGAAACAGTTCATGTAAACACTGTACTTTTTCAGCAAAACATAAAAAAAATGAGTGTTCTTGCAATATATAATGCAATACTTAATGTATCCATAGCCAATAAAATGTGCCAAACATACTGTAAAGGAATATTTTGATGACTTGGAAGCACAAACTCTTTAGATCCATATTTAAAGGAATGGATTCAGGAAAAGGGACACCACTAAGATGGGCACAAATCTGAATCTGACAATATCTTCAATAATTCACAGGATATAGTCACTGGCTATAGAACATTTTTCTCCCTAAACAATCATTCATGTAGTTCTCTTTCTTTCACCTACTTTCTCTCTTTGCCCTATTGCTCCCTAAGCTCCTTCTTTCCATTTTAGTTCTTTCCAAACTGTGCTCCCAAACCAGAGGGTTAAAATCACTATGAAAGGATGTATCTGATATGCAAAGCAGTTTAATGTACTTTGTCCTACTTATAAAAGCATTTGGGTAACACTAGTGTCAGTGTGACTTGGGCTGTCACCAAGACTGCTCCACTGAGGTTAAATGAAAACCAACTCTAATAGGGATGATTTGAAGCAGAATAGCATTTTAAACAAATTCGGATATCTGTACATGTTCTTCTCAAACTAAAATTTCTGAAGAAAGCTGTGTGGCAGCTACAGTTTCATAAGCAGCCTCTTGCAGGATAATGTTGAAGTTATGACAGGAAATTGGGAGATAAGGGAAATGATAGTATATAGTATGACTGCTTATGATTATGCACACATCACTTGAGTATGTAGCTCAGCTATATTAACTATACCAATTGATTAACTATATATATATAGAAAGTAGATTGAAAAGCACTATAAAATTTATCTGTATGTGTATATGCAAGCAGAGTGAAATACTGCATTGTGTGTATAAATATCAGGTAGTATAAAATAAAATACCCTTGTAGTTGTTTGTTTAGGGACACATTTGGCTTGAATGAGATTTATAGCAATCATTTCTTTCAAAGCCACAAAAGCACCACACTTTTTAGTTTTAATAAAATCTAGTTTTTTGGCAGTTCTTTTATCACATCTGTCATCTCCTAAGCTTTGCTTAGCCAAAGCACTGCCTTGAATTTTGAAATTGTCAATATAGGCCTTCTAATCTTTAAGTCTTAAATTATCTAAGCAGATTAAGTACCATTATCCTATGCTTAAAGGACTGGGGTAAAAAATACAGAGGAAATACAAATCTTTATTTTCAGGCAATTAAGTTCCCTTGGAGGTTGTGTTTGGCCATATATTTAGAACATGGCCCAGTGTATTTATGTAAATAACCATGCAGACATGGTACCTTAACTCCAGCATCTAGATCTTTAAGACAAAAAGAAAATGACTCTACGAAGCTTAATTTCCTATTTTTCAATCCCAAGTTGTTCATAGTATATATTGACACTTCCTAGTTTGTCGGCTGACTGTGTATGTCCTGAAGCCAAGGGAGATATTGCAAAAGAAAGGGAAAAAAGGTAAAGATAGAAGGGAAGAAGAATGGGGCTCATTTTCACAGTAGCACCTATGTGTATGGTGATCTGATTTCTCCTATGACCTCCCATTCGAGATCAAAGCAGGATTAATGTGATTCTTTACTGTTTGCATTGCACATCTCAAAGCTCTAAAGGCTTAAGAAATAATACAAACGCGGCCTTGGAACAGAGGAGAAATGGAGTGTGAGTGGGGATGGGTTAGTATCAAAAGGGCTGGCTAACTAGGAAGTTATTTGGGATTTGGGAGGCAATACAGATTTTCGAGAACAGTACTTTGTATTTGTGAGCAGTCGCTTTCTCCTTTCTCATTTTCTGGGGCAAGGCTTTTGGCTAGCTGACAAGGCCAGCACTGAATGTCATCTTATTAACAGTTTCCATAATGACCTTCTGGCTCATTTGGAATGTTTTGCAGCTGCAAGCACATATGAAAAGGAAAGGGAACCCTGCTGCATGTTTTCACACGAAAGCACCTTCACGTTGCTACAACCAGCCATTTACAAGAAGGATTTAAAAGAGGAGAAAATCTTTTAAAATATCAAAATGTTGAGCTTTTGTGTTTCCACTGCATGTGACATTCCTGGATACTGGAACCCCTAAAGTGTGAGTGTTTCTGTAGCCTTTCAGAATTGCTTGTTCTTTTGTTGAGGAAAAAGGCAAATCCATATTGCTGGGACCTCGGAAGGTGCAGAAAAATCACTTTCATTTGTAATGCTTGGTGTACACACCCCTTGGGGTGGGGGGGACGCGCCCCTCCTCTAAGCTGAACTGTGATTTTAGCTGCATTACCTTGAAGAGGGCGCGCCACAGTGCATGGAGCTCATCGTAGAGTTGTTTGTGTTTTTTTTTTTTTTTTTTTTTTTTTTTTTTAATGAACTCAGAACTTCCCAGAAGAAACGATCTTGGGGATGAGGGTGGAGGTTCTCTCTGCCTGGGATGTGACCCCACAATTTTCACATTTGCCCTGTATAGTTGCAACCAAAGTCAACTTTTCTTCAACTCTCCAGCCCACAAACACATCCATGCAACAAGAAGTCCCAGCGCCTGCAGCCCACTCAACTATCTGAGCTTTGCTTTTTCACTGGGTGAGAAGTTCCGCTGCCAAGTTCATCACATTGGCTCTTCCGTGCTCCTTTAGGTTAGCAATAGAAGCCATACCCTTTCCTCCCTCCCCTTATCCTCTCTCCCCTGGCTGGAGGCCACATTCCAAAACAGTCCAGGCTTTGGCCAACACCAAGGAAATGACCCGAGAGGAAGACGCAGCGGGATAGACCAGAGAGATCTCTAAGCCACTGGAGAATGAGGAAAGGGGGTCTTTCCAGCAGGCATCCGCCGCCTCCAACACCCCCATGGAGTCCTGAGCGGGGCGCAGCCAGCTGGGAGCTTGGGGTTGGAGTCCGGATTTTTCCGGGCAAGGCGCGCAGGAGTCTAAGGGGCCGCAGGTGCTGGCGCCTAAGCAGCCCCGCCCGATCGCCCACGCCTTTGCCTCTGCGTCCCAGCGGCGCCGGACTCCTGCTGCCCGCCCCTAGTGCGTACCTGCAGGGAAAATTCGCCGAAGAACCTTGAGTTGCTGGAACTGAGAAAGCAGCCTGTTAAGTGAAGCTTTTTGTCCAGAATGCAACACGCAGGGCCAAGAATAAAAGAGGAATCTCAATGCTTGGCCACTATAAACTCGCTTGTTTCTACCAAAACCTTTATTTGGCTTTTTACCTGACTGTTGTTTTGTCGTTATTACATTCACCTTTTAACAGGAAAAATTTTAGCTAAATGATTGTTTGGGAATCGGTCACTAGAAATCACTGCAGTTTGGAAGGAGACAGCTGAAAATCCCGTTGGAAAACTTCTGAACATCCGTATCAGCATCTCCCTCCGCCTTTCTGCCTTTCTGATTTCATGCTACAGTCTGCGCAGCCCGGGTTTTGCCCAAAGGTGGGAGTCAGGTAGCAAAAAGCACACTAGTTAGAAATACCCTTGATTCGTTTTTAAATGTGAAGTTCGCCTTTTTTTTTTAAAATGCATTTATTTAAAATATCAACTGAAATCTCAAGTATAATTAGATGCTGTAGTTTAAAGGCCTTTATATTGCTGGAAAATTTCTAACCACCTGTGTGACTGAAACAAAACATTAGAGTTAGAATTCTGTAAAAGTTTTTTTTTAATTATGAAAACACAATGGAAGTCCTAATGAAAAAAAAAAGTGAGTTTTCTAGATTGTATGGAAGTTTTCATGTTTTAAAATCATATTTTGGTTATGATTCCTTGAGTTCCAGTATGGAATCTTTGTAAGCCAGCAAAGAATCTACATTTTAAAGAAGGGAAATACAGGCTTCAGTCTTTCTTTGTTTCCTGTCTTTTAGGGATACAGCATATCAGTCCTGTTTTCTAACTTAGAAAAAACTTTGAAGGTAAATTTGGAAAGCTAATTTGAAAGAAACACATAAAAAAGGGTGGTTTTTATTTTATTTGAAAAGAGGATGCATAAAATAGTGAGACATGGAGCAATTAAATTATATATTGTTCTGAAATACATAACATAGCCAGGAGGGCTTTAAAAATTATCCCATCTAGCAATACTTATCGACACAACTAATACGAAGTCCCTATCTGTCAACAGCTACCATTACTTGCAAATTACACTCAGTTGAAAAGCCGCTGAGTTTATCTCCCATTGTAGTTTGAAACTGTGTGAAGGCAGCTATGTATATGATCTATGTACATACAATTCTTATACTCTATATGTTTAGACATACACTTCTTTTTAAATGTTTGTGTGGTTCGTCACTTTAAGAGTATCAAAATAAACCGTGCGTTGGCTTACACGATCGCCCAGGTATTCCCAAACACTGATGAACAAAAATTTTTATATGGGAAATGAAGAGCTACCCATTTAAAGGAAAGAATGGAAAGGGGAACTCGATTTATTCTCATTTGTTTATCGGTAGATTCCCGCCCCCCCCCCCTTCTCTGCAAATTCATTTGAATAGCTTTCAAGCCGGAAAATGGAAATGTGGCTCCTGCCCTCTATTTGAGCGGCGGCGGCAGCGTCCTGGCAACAGCGCAATTTTCTATCATCAAGGATAAATGGCATCGAACAGAACATTCTGATAAAAAAAAAGAAGAAGAAGAAAAAGAAAAAAAAAAAGAAAGAAAGAAAGAAAGGGAGGGGGGAGCTTCAGCCAAGGAGCCCGTGATTGCTGGCCTTCCCGTCTGTCATCCCTTTACAAAATCCCCTCTGCAAACCCGAGCGGCGTGCTGTCAGAGCTAATAACGTCTTCCGAAGGGGGGTGGGGGGCGCAGCCTTCCCTGCACAATGTTCCCATTTATTAAACGGAGTGCTTATTTTAAAATTGCAAATATCTTTGTTTGGTTCACTGAAAATTAAAACCAAGATGTAGGAAGTTACACGATGCAACAATTACGCGTGTCCTATCAGAGCAGCAAAGTCCTATCTCGCTCGCCCTTCTTCTCCTGCTTCAGGTTTGGGGAAAGGGGTGAGCGGGAATCCGGAGCAGGAGGTTTCTAGTGGAAAAATACAAATCGGTCCGCCCTGCAGGTAGGCTGAGAGTAATTGAAAGCCAGAGGAGGATGCCTGTGTGCGCCCCAGGAGAGGGAGCGGAGGCGGCTCCACGTGTGGACGGCGTCCTGGCCTCGCCGCGGACCAGAGCGCGGTCCGGGGCCTCCTGCGGGAAGCTTTGAGCGCAGGGGTCGCTATTTTGCGCCTACGCAGACCACCGTCCCTCCCGCTCCAGCAGACAGATCCCTGAGGTCCCTGTGCCTACACAGGCGTTCTGGGGCCTTTAGAGAGCATCCCGGAAGCGCTCCTGAGTCGTGCGCCTCTCCCAGGGGGTGGGGTGGGTGTATGGGGGTGGGGGTGACAGCTGGTGAGCAGCACCCACACATCCGAAGGGGCCTACACGGCAGCTTCTGGGGTCTCTGTGGCCTAGACTCACGCCCAGGGGTGTGGCGACCTGGGCTTGGCGGGAGACTTGTTCCTGCCCCTCCAATTCTCTAGCCATCATATGCAGCGCTTTGGACTGAAATCCACAGGGCCAGGGAGAAGCGGGAAGGGTGCCGAAGCCCACTGAAAAGCGGAGCCAGGGTGTTAAAGCCTTGTATCCCATGCAGGGATCGGTAGAGAATTTTTTTTTTTTAATCCTGTTGGATGAGAGACTTAAAGGAGGGGTCTGCACGAAAATTAGATTTTAACATCCTTTAAAACTGTTACAAGAAAAAGAATGATGGAGAGGTACACAATAGAGCCCTAAAATTCAGGGACTCTAAGAGGTAGGGGAGGTGGCCAAAGTGTAAATAGCCATGGAAGGTAGGAAGGGGAATGGCAGAGGACATGGGTAAGCAGTTTGGTTTCCTGAGGAGCTCTGGAGGCTGAGAATCATGGGAGAAGGAGGAGGAGGAGGACGAGGAGGAGGAGGAGGAGGAGGACGAGGAGGATGGGGAAACCTTTGTCTAATGAGGAAACCTAATTATTGCTCATCTGGAAGTCTTGGTCCCAACTACGAAATGAAGGCGGGTACCTGAGGGTTGCAGTGCACATGTCTGAGCCTCGGAGTTCCAGGAGAAGGCTTCCGCCTGAGCCACCTCCCGCGTAGCCCCAGGCCCATGCTGCCAATAGAATTGCGCTCGCCCCGCACCTCGGGGTCACACTGACATCTTGCTTCCCCCACAATAGGCCTTTAAACCCTACTCAAAAATAAAGTGTTTTAGTATTGATTCTCACTCACCTAGGCACTGACGCTTTCTGTAGGAAATGGACACATTTTCGAACCACAAATGTATTTATTGCAAGCAAGGGTTAAAGTATTCAGAATTTAAGAAAAAGTTAGAAGGCAGCAGAGAGAAGGCTGTTTAAAGAGCCCCGGCAGGAAGTCAAGGGATCCTGAGGTTGCTGTTGTCTGTTGGACCAATGCTGAATAAGCTTTGTCTGTTACAAGAAAATCACACCTTTGTTGACCAAATGAGTCTCAGAAACATAAATTGTGCTTGTACAAGCATGGCTGGGGAAAGAAACCTCAAAGTCTGCCTACTCTACCCCATCCCAAGCCACATGTGGTTGCTTGGGAGATGGGAAGCTGGAATACCTGTGCTCCATCCTTCTCTTTTTCCCAGACTCCAAAGAGATGGTGGGGAGGGGAAGTATCCATGTGTTAGTTCCCACATCTGTGAAATGGGGCTAATTACAGAAAAGCAGAAGAAACCAAAAAAGTAGACAAACAGCATGATCGCCTCTCTGTCAGGACCTCTGTTACCCACCCCACCTCCCCCAAGCTCAGAGGCTAGAAATAAAGAATTTGATTCTCAGGGGCTACAGAAGGGGTGGGTCAGCTGGGAAGTATCACCTATCCTACACCAAGGCCTGGCCCAGCTGTAGCACCATTCTGACCAACACCAACCACCTTGCACTCTTCCCACTAGGTAGCCTTGCCAGAATTGCTACCCACAAAGAGGCCTCCAACACCCCTAAGAGGACTCGTATCCCATGACAAGAAAACTGCTTGTTTTTATTACTGAAATAAAACAAGTGATTATTACAAGGGATTATTTGTAGTTCCTCTCCCTCTTTGGTATAACTCGCAAGTTTCCAACATAGGATTAAGCTTCAAATGCACTTGGTCAGGTACATATTTTTTAGTGCTTGGCTCACACAACGTGATGCTTTAACTATCCCAGCAGTGCCTGTTTGTCTTTCCTATCCTTCAGGCCTACAGTAGCATCATGGCTTTATGTAAGTGTGAGTGTGTGTGTGTATGTGTGTATGTGTATGTGACCCAAAGCCCTGAACTAGGTCTCCAAAAGGTAAGAAACTAAAGAGTGGCCTCAAAGTCTCACCTGTTTATCTAAAATCAATATCACTTGATCAGTAAGTATCAAGCTGCCATACTATTGAAATATACAGCGTCCAATAGCCATGTCTATTAATATGCAGATACTGGGGATTAAACCTAAGGACCCAAAGCCTGGGACATGCACTCTACCACTGAGCAGCTCCATTCTGAGATATTTTCTTGAATTCTTTGAATTTTTGGTTTTTTCTTGTAATAGACATATCTGTGTTTTAAGAAATAGGGAAATAATAGTGTATTTAAAAGGAAACAGAGCTAAAAAAGAAAAAAAGACCAACAACTGATCAGTTAGTTTTACTGCCACCCATTAAAACAAAATCCATGTTTCTTATCTTCTGGATGGCTGGGATAAGAGAAGAAAGGTTTTTTGTTTGAGACAGGGCCTTCCTTTGATATGCAGGCTGGACTTGAACTCACTAGGTAGCCCTTGCTGGCCTCAAACTCATGGTGAGCCTCTTAGCCTCTTGAGTGCTGGAGTTACAGGTGTGCATCACCACACCTGGCAAGTGAAGAAGGTTTTGCTCCCGTTGTTTGTCAGGGGAAAAACTTACTCAATGTAAGTTGCAAATTTACATCCTGATCTTCTGAGGCAAGTTGCATGTCACCAATGAGGCTGACTTTGATGACTGACTCCCTGTCAGCTCTGTGAGTAGACCAGGAGTCAAGATGGACCCTGAGGATTGGGTTCATTACCATGACCAGGAGCCCAGTGTCAGCCACAGCTTCAAGCCTCTGGAGCTTCTGCTTTAACCCAGATAGCTCTGCAAAATCTGTTTCCTGTGTGTGCTGACTTCAAGGTACCTACTTGCCCTTCTCATACAGGTGGGCATGGCTGACAATTAGCATCCAGCATCAGCAGGGTTAGTTGGTTTAAAAAAAAAAAAAGTTGAGCTTGGAGCACACCTTCCTCTAGAGGACTAACTCTGACTTAAGTAAAAAGTGGCTGAGTTATAAGGAAACAGGTAAGGAGGTTAAAAGAGGGGTTGCTGAGAGCAATGACTGTAAAAGTACTGTAGGTAGTGGGGAGATTTCTGGGAACCAACATTGCCTCTTTCTTGAGGACCCCAACAGCTGTGTTGATTGAAAACCACCCCCGACTCATGTCCTGGGTCATCAGGAGTCAGGACAGTGTGGATGATTCCTTTATTTATTTATATTTTTCGTGCATGTGTCAGCCAGAAGGCAAGAAGAAAGACAGAGGCTTGGGATTTTTTATAAGTTCCACTGAGCTTTCAGGGGGTGCCTGGTCTGCCCTTGGCCAGGGTCTACTCTTCTGGGGTACAAGAAGGTGTCTGACCATGGAGGAGAGGATAATGACTGTGGTCCAAACTCTGAGCGTCCCTTAGACCTTGGACAGGTAGCCAGCAGGCGAGCAGTGTGCTACCCAGGTCAGCCGGCTGGCCGGCATTTTCAAACAACTCGAATTATAGGCTACATCTTGAATATAAATTAGCCTTCTCCGCTGGTGTGGCTTCCCTTTGAAACTCAACTTGTCAAAGTATGGTTTTAATTAAACATCTTCCGGTCTCAAAAGATTACATGTTTTGTAAAATATATCCTACCATGAAATTTATTTGCACAATCTAAAATTAGGCTCCTTGTAAATGTTTTCATTGAAAGAAAGAAAGGGAGAGAGAGAGAGAGAAAAAAAGAGAGATGCTTGTGCAAGAGAATAGTGCAGTTCATAGTTGCTACATTCCCTTCAAATGTCCACCAGCCAGCCTGAGAATCCTACATGTCCTAAGTCAGCCTAACAGTGCCGGCAGCAGCAAGGACAAGGACACTGGTTTCGGATAAGCAAGTAGACCCAACCCGCCCTGGCTGGCTCGGCCTGCACTGCTTTTGCAGTTGGATACAATTCAACAGACAAGTTAATCCCACACTGATTTGTTTCGGATCCATCTGCAGGAAGCCTCGTGCCCCCTCGGCTGCTGCAGACACCTGCCAGCCACCCCATGGAGGGGAGGGTGTTTGCCCTAAGACAGAGAAGAGATGATGGGATGTGGAATGGACCCAGTGACAGTCAAGACGACACATCACAAAATCTCACATTCTCTTTTAAGGATTCCTGGCTCCTATTCAGAGTAACAGCAATCTCAGTGTCATCCTAATAGATGGTCCCATGTCCTCCAAACCAACCTAAAAGCTTGCCCTGACTTAGAAAGGGTCCCTGGAGGCTCACTTTCTCCTGCCTGGGGACAGATGTCCCCCACCTATCCCTTAGAGAAAAAGGACCCCATTTCCCAGCCTGGGGGCAGGGAAGGTACCTCACATTCTGCACCTTTCTAAGATTCTGTGTAGAATTAAGAGCTGAATCTCTGTGGAATTGTCTATTCCTAACTATTCTCTAAGGTACTTGCCGATTCTGACTAGATTTACTGGATTTGAGTAAAACTTGGTGCACAGGGTGTGGGGTGTGATGGGGAAAAAGGGAGGTGTGTGCAACCCCTCCCTTCCAGATAACTGGTACCCAAGAAATGAAGGCTGGGACAGCACCTTAGGGAGGGTCCTTTACTAACCTCCACCTGAAATAAGCGAGACCAATACCGAGTCTGGCTTTTCGCCCTGTTTACTCCATCCTCATTCAGTGATTGGCAAAGCAGGCCCTGAAGGCAAAGGCAATAATTGCTCCTCGCTCTCCTTACTAGGAAAATGTGTAGGCATTTGAAGTGTACTAAAAATAAACGAAGGAGCGAGAAAATGAAAAGGGGACAGAGTGACAATTTGTGGCAATTAAAGCGTCTGCGCGCTGTTGCTGCAGGAACAGAGACCCACAGTGGTTTTTGTTTTCCCAGGCCTGATGATGTGACTAACTTGTTAGGGAATCTGCGTCCCAGGTTCCCTCTTGTGTGTGTGTGTGTGTGTGTGTGTGTGTGTGTGTGTGTATGTGTGTGTGTGTGTGTGTGTTTATTCAGCAACCAGGAAGCCCTACAATGTCCAGATCATGAGGAAAGAGCAGCCCAGCACTGCTTCTGGGTGCCTGAAAATCAGGTTACTGGCTTCCAGAAGGGGCCCGGTCCTGACCTCCACCCTTAGGGTCCCCCAGACTCCTCTCCAGGGAGAACCTCTCCCTTAGTCCCTTTTCTGGGAACCTTCCGGCAAGTTTTCAGCTCTAAGGTGTCTAACCTTGCAGGGGGAAACCAGGATGCTAAATTCTATTTTGCAACCGCTCAAATGCAAAGGACTCCAGGTGGGGTGGGGTGGGGTGGGGTGGGGAGGGAAGGGGGCGGCCAGCCAAATCAGAGCTTGGGAGACATTTTGACAGCAAGCTTGAAATATTACCCTTAATTTTTGGAAGACTTTCAAGAAGAAAAAGGGGTGGGGGCTGTGAAAGAACCACAACTTTCTCCTGTCTGTCACTCAAGCGGCCGTGGAGGGATCCAACCTCCAGCACACGCGGAGACACACAGCGAGAAATTGCTTCAAGATACAGCAGGGCTCTCTTCCCTCCTTACCCGCCCCCGCTTTCCTGAGCCAAGAACTCCGCAGAGAGGGTGGTGGTAGAGGTGTTTCTGGGTGTCAAAAACCAGTGTGGCAGCCCCCAGGATCAGAAGAGTTAACGCACGGAGGTGCTGCGCTTGGAGAGCCTGGCCCAGCCGCCCGGCCAGGCGCCCGAACTGGCACCCCGCGTTGACAGCGCCTCCCCATCCCCACCTCCACCTCTGCCCAGCGCTAGGGGGTGTTGGGGGGAGGCGGCCACCGCATAAATCCACCCGAGCTGGCTTCAATGAAAGCTGGCAAATCCGGCGAGTCTCGCAGAAATTTTCTTCGACCCTAATTCAATTTTAAAGCGGATTTTTACTATTAAAAACGCTGCTGAGCAACACATTGAATTAATCTGACTGTACGGTTTTAATTACATGAGGGTTTCTCTACAAATCTGTACAAGACAGTGGCTGGCTCTCGGAGGAGCTCTGCCTCCTGAATTCCATTATCCGGCCCCGGGTTCCCGCAGACGCAGACGGCGGCATGGGAGCCAACTGCTGGCGCGGGAGCTCCTGTCGCCCTGGGCTTCTGCCGCCGCCCGCAGCCTTCCCAAGGAGTCCTGCCCCTCGCCGGCCCTTCACCCCAGGCACAGGGAGCGGCCAGGATGCCTACTGGTCCATTTGGGACTGCTGGACTGCCGTCCTGAAACGCTACTCTTGCTTTCTAAACTCTTGGGCCCAAACTTTTGAGCTTCCCTAACCTTGCTTTTAAAATGGCCCGTTTTGCCCTGCAACAGTGACCTCCTTTATAGTTTCCTGGGGAGTCCTTTTACTAATCTTGCAGTTAGAGGGGGCAACAGGATGCACAAGGACTTTGAAGGAAAAGTGGGCTGAGCAATGAGGAAAGTAGACTAGCACGCGGCCCTAGTCGGGCAGGTCCTGCACACCCGCGTTGACTTCCCACCGCGCCCCCCGCTGCGGTGTAAACCCACACTGTAGAGGTCCGCGGGTGAGTGGGGCTGCCTTATCAGCGTCACTTTTCTTTACTCGTGCAACTAACTTTGTGGGGCAGCAGTGTCCAGCAAGCAAGACTGGAAGGAAACTTAAAAACACCCAAAATAAGCAGTCACATCCATTCTCTTTTGCCCACTCTCTAATATTCTTTCAGTTGCTCCCTTTTATCTCTGCTCCCCCAAAGATTAGCTCAATTTTAAGCTTGCCAAGTGAACATCACTTCTCAGTCGGTGTTTGTGGTACCAAAGGCTTGGAGTTGCATGGGGAAATGGGCCCGGCTTGATAAAGTAAAAAAATAAAGAATAAAGAATATTTTTTACACCGAATAAGTGAAACCTACAGGAAAAAAGGAAAAGGATTCCAACTTCAGGATTCCTGGGTGCCACATTTATGGGAAGAAAAATAAAGATCTTATTTCTGGACAAAAGAAACAGAAAGTGAGCAGTTAGGTTTTTAAAAATGTAGCGTCTTTTAAGAGCTCTCAAAACTGTTGACCCTTTTAAAAAGTTTCATTTAAAAACTAAAAAATTACCTCCCCAATTATTTAGGATATTCCAAAATAAAGGAGACAAGAAGTGCCTACAGACAGGTATAAATAAGACAAGTACCAGTGCATTCACATCTCAAGCGTAGACTGATGCAGAATACACATTACCCCCCCCATAAAAAGTGTGTTTTCATTCATTTTTCTGTTATAACAAGAGAACCACCTAAGAGTTCACAGAAGAGCGAAAGGATGTTTTTCATTCCAGGTTTTCCTGGAGAACTGTCCAATCTTGGCTCTCCTGGAATGCTGAGGCTTTTGTTGTGACTTTATTATTGTTAGTGCTGATGAAGGGATGAAAGAATTAAACAGAAGAGCTTGGAGGCATTTAGGAAGATGGTTGCATAGCTATATTAACTCATTATGCCTAAAAATAGTGTGCCGTTTCCTGCTGATGCTTGTTCCCTGCCACTCCAGGGCTGCCTCTGTCCTGCAGTGGTCAGCGGCTCCTGCTCTCCACAGACTGGCCTGGCGAAAGCTGACCTCTCACACTCCTTCTTGTCTCCCTTTGTCCTGTTACATTTTCCAGTCAGGCAAATGGCAAATACTGGGTGTGTGTGTGTGGGTGCTCAGTCTTGATTGAGCCTATATACTGAAAAGACAACATTTCCATTTATCCTGTTTTAAACTAAGTATTTAAGCCCTGTGAAGTTCTTTTTTTCCCCCAGACTGAAAGAAGAATCTTTATATATTAAGGAGTAGGAGCCTATGGTTGCTGTGAGAGGTGAGAGGGAAAATGAGGAACAGAATAAAGGACAGAGCAAGAAGGAGGAGGAAGGAAGGAAAGACGGACATGTGGGTTTCTATATACACAATTCCAAAACTCAGGGAGGAAGAAACCTGTGCTGTTCTCAGCTGTCTCTATCGTCTTTTATCCTGTCTCCTAAGAAAGCTTTGGGTGCTCACACACCTGGAAATGGAGTCACAGAGTGGGCAAAGAGTGTTGAGTTTGAGGGCCTACTTGGCTTCATTTTCTTTCACTCTATTAGGCTCCAGGTTTTAAACACATGGAGCAGGAGCCTCTAGATTGGGGTATGTTTAATTGATCCTCTCTAAACAGGATGCTCTGAAGCTCTCTGGAGAGCTGATGCTGTGTTAGAGTTTCCTAGCTGCCCATTCTTGGAACACAGGACTGCAGAGAGTAAGAAACCGCTCCCAAACTGTAGTGTGACTCTTTTCTGGGTGCGGTGTAAACAAAGCCCACATGTTAGCTGGATTTGGGGAAACTGCGAGAGCAGACTGTTACCACAGATATCACAGCTTTGTCACCTAGAGGAAATAGCAAATATTACCAAAAGCTCCAAAGTTTTCTTGCCTAGGTTGATTCTTTTGGCTAACCTGAAAATACTACCATAAGCCCGGGCTAAGAAAGGGAATCAGGCAGTTCCTTGTGCCCTGGAGCCTTCACAGGTGTGTGTGTGCTGGGGGAGAGAAGCCGGGTATCTGGATTTGCAAGATGTTAAGCACCCTATACACACACACACACACACACACACACACACACACACACACACATTTTACATTGAATGAAGAAAAGGCTAGAAGGAAATTTTTTTCTACCAGTGTCTCCATTGAGAAGGGGGTTCTCAGCATGGCTATGTAAATCAATACTGAGTTATTTCTTTGAATTCAATGGCTATTTATCCAGGTCTAATTTCTTTAGAATTAACGTGATAACTGAGCCCAACGTAGCAACCAAACCCAGCCAGGCCCTGGCCAGTTTGAGCATATTTCCAAAGCCCCCTCCAAGACTGCAGACCCGCCTCAGCCATCGAGGCATTCTCAGCCTACGAGTGCCCACAAATACCCTTCCAGAACCAGAACAGCAGAAATTCTCAGACCCAATGTGCCCATTCCTCCAGCGGCGGCCTCCGGCAGGCCAAGGCTTGCAGTCTTGTGCCGGCGGTATGCAAATGTTTTAAAATAATATGACAGCCCCAACACCTCAACACTTTAAAAGGCAAAATTCAACTTAGGCTTCAAAACATGCCTCCTAAAACTCTGGAGAGTATGACCCTTATCTACAACAGGCCCTAAAAAGAGCCCATAGGCCCGGGACTTCCCGGGTGCCAGGCTTACTTCTATTTGAATGATAAAGGCCTCGCTCCCCCGGAGCAGGCCCTCCTCCCCCCACCCCCAGGGTTGGCCGGGTTCCCCTGCGGGCGAAACAAAGAGGTAGGGGCCAGGACTCGGCTGGCGGCGAACCAGGCGCCGGGGCCGGGAGCCCCTGAGGTGTGCGCCTTTTTTGCAAAGCTCTGAAAAACCCGATATTTTGCCTCTCCCAGGAGGGCCGAAGGTGCTGCCTGCTCTAGGGCAAACTAGGGGCGATTCCAACCACCTCGCGGGAAGATGAACTGAAGACTTTAATTGGCGCTAAAGGACAGGTGGGAACCGCTTCCGCCGCAGTCACCGAGCACTGATGTCTTTTGCGCCCTGGCTGGTGGCACAGGCCACACAGGGCAGTCCCTCGCCGTGCGCCGCCGCCTTGGCGCGCCCTGTGGGGCCACACGGATTCTCTGGCTCTCAATTCCGGGGTCTGGAGGGAAAGTCAGACGGTCATGACTGCTATTTGGATTCTAGCCCGCAAGTGCAGAGACCGCTATCAAAAGCCGCACTCCTTCTGCCCCGTTTCTCAGAGCCATCCCGGGCCGCCCGGCAGGTCTCAGCAGGACCCGTGCCACACACAGCTACCGCCTCGTTGCACCAGCACACCTGCGCCCTCTGAACAGGGAGAAGGGATTTTATCCACCACCGAGTAGGGGACAGATGAGAGTCCAGAAACTACAACTGGACCGACAGTCCCAGCCTGCCCGACTGCCTCGGGTATTAAACAAACCAAGGTGGAAACCTCAGGACCACTGCTCGCAAGTGCGAGGACCTTCCCAGGTCTCGCCATGGTCCACCCTGCTCCGTGTGCCTTCAGAGTCGCAGGAAGCCGGCGAGAAAAGCTGTGCACCTGCGAGCATAAAGCGAGAGAGAGACTAGCACATGGGCAGAAACGCCTTCGCCGCTTTAACAAGCTGCAGGGTATAAAGCAATAAAATTGCCACGTCTACCTGCTGGCTTTAAGGACATTACAAACAGGCTCGGCGCGCAGCCCGGGTACACCAAGGGCGCACCGGGGTGGGGAGGAGCACCTCCTCTTTCCTTGACCTTCCTTCTGTCCTCCCCTCCCACACACACATCTTCCCCTTACCACCTCTCATTTTCCTTGAAGATTTTTGTTGTTGTTGTCTTAATTCACTGTCGATTTGTAAATGCATGGATCGGGTTACCGGTTCGCGTGTTAAAGTGCACCTCTTGTTAAAAGGAAGGGAACAAGGGACATTACTTAAACATGAATTCAGAGTTACTGAACCGGCTCCCGAGACTCAAGAAGTTAAACGCGGCAGCTGGGGGAAAGGAAGGGAGAACAAACGTCGCTGCCCTAGGAACTCTGCAGAGAATCCGTGGGCAGAGGGCTTCAGGTCTTTGGATAACCATTCTGATAAAGAATGGAGAGGAAGGAGGAAAAGAAAAAAAGGCAAACTCGCCGGGCGATGCCTGGAGACCCCGGGCTGGGAGCTGGGAAAATCAATTAGCATAAGCCGCTGCCGGCGACCTTTGAGCACCCTGTGAATAGAGTCCGAGCAGCTCCGTCTGCAGCCGCCCCTCGCTGTGGTTAACAAGGGCTAGCAGCACACTCTCCAGCATTTCTCGGGTTCCTCTGGTCCCGTAACTTAGGGGGTACAGGCGAAGTAGGATGCAAAGCAGTACCCTGTAGCTCTCCTTAAAAGGAGACAGACTCATTCCCGAAACCTTCAGACGCGACGACCCAGGCTTGTTCCACTGTACACTTCTCCGTCCGGATGAAGGCTGGCGGCTTCGGTCTCCGCGAGACCCAAAGCCGCCGCCGAGCCCGCGGAGGCCTGCAGGGCTCGCCCACCCAGTCTGGACGCTCGCTCGGGCTGCCGGCGCTACCCGCAGTCCCGGTACTAGGACCCTCGAGTGGCTCGGCGCCAGCTCCGGCTCTCCTACCTGGTGGCTGGGCCTGAACCGCGCGCCGGGGTTCCGCTGTCTCGGCTCGACTGCCTGGACCTGAGTGGGTCTGGTGAACGCAGGGAGAAACGCTAGATCCGCAGCCCTGGGCTGCTCCAAACTTAATGTCTTTCCCCAGTCCATCTTTGAAAGAGAAGTGGTTCTACCACCTGGATGTGCGGATATAAATCCCCTTGCAAATAATAAATGGATTAATAATAACAAGGTATGAAGTTCTTTTTATAGAAAAAAAGGAGACAATTGAAACTAAATGCGGCAGTTAGACAACCATTTTGATAAGAGGATAATTGAGGCGACACTGGTGTATAATTAGAGGATAATTTATGCTATATCCACTTTTATTCCACCTCCCAAAATAAACCCAGTCCATAATCATTACAGGCAAATTGTTCTGAATTTTATAGCAGCAATTTGAACAAAGTACTGCAGTTAATCATGGGAGATTTTTGTGTATTCCTGATTAGAACTCTAATTGCCTCCTTCCAGAAAGTAAAAATAACTGTAAAACGACTCTATTTTTATCATTAACAATGTTGACAATAAAATAAAATCAATTGGAATTGTAATCGAGAGACAAATTTAGGACGAAGGCACTTTTACTTGGGTAGTTTATATTGTAATCAAGATTTGCCAAACCACTAACCGCATGTATCATTTGCATATATTTGAAAGCATTACAGTAGCTTCTGTTTTCAATAGGAAAAAATGCATTACTGTCAGTCCTCCAACGATTCGCTTTCAAAACAGGCTGCTGCGTTCTGGAGGGGGAAAAAAAGTCCCCCCCCACCCCGTCCAATATATAGGAATTACGGCCTGGAACGGGCAGGGACCTCGCCAGAACAGGGTCTGATTTTTCTTGTTCTTTACCACCCCTCTCGTGGGGTGGAGCCCAGGTGTGGGGGCTCTTCTTTCCTCTGTGGTTTCAATAAAGTACATCTAGAAAAATCCACGGTGACAGGGCGCTCCCGCGGGAGGGTAGTGGAGTTGTGGTGGGGGGAGTTCGAGGGAGGGGAGCCTGGCTTTAAATGCAAGGGGCACTGCTCCTGAGCGCACGCAGCACGCCAGGGTGCGAGGGGTGCGAGGCAGAGCCGCCCCCAGCCAGGCGGTGCCAAGGCTGTGATACTGCAAACTGGGGGCCCAGGATTTGGGGCGAACTTCGAAGGAGAGCGGCGGCAGCGGCGGCGGCGGCAGCAGCGGCGGCGGCGGCGGCGGGCCGGGGCGGAGGCGCCTCCCTCCCGGGCTGCCCCGGGCGCCGCGCAGCGCAGCGCAGCCGCGCCTCGCAGCTCCGCGCTGGGATTGGAGTTGCAGAAGGTAGACGAAGAACTCGGCGAGCCGCGAGCACGCCAGTAGAAGCCGTGCGCCTGTGACGTCAGGGGGCGACTGACCAATGGGGAGGCGCTGCCCTTTGGAGACAAACCATTCGACTCGTGGCGTCTACATCAAGTCTGAAAGCAGACGCGCAACTTTCGCAGAATCCACCTTAAAATCTCTGCCTTAAACTGCACCAGCCCCCAAAAAATCCAAGGGGGGAAGGCAAGGGGGGAGAGCAGGCTCCCCCTCCCCCTCTCCTCTCCCTCCCCCTTCCTCCTCCCTTTGGGTTAACAAGGCCCCGCTCACTATATCTCTTTATATTAAATATATATATATATATATATATATATATATATATATATATATTAGAGAAGAGCGAGGGAGAGGGAGAACCACCTCACCCCCCTTTTTGATTTTTTTTTTTTTGCAAGGATCCCAAGAGCTAAGGTGGCTGCAGAGGGGAGAGCCGCGCGAGCCAAGTGGGGGAGGGTGGAGGAAACCCGGGAGAAGGCTCTCTCCAGCCCCCAAAGTTTTGATGATGACCATGACTACGATGGCTGACGGCTTGGAAGGCCAGGACTCGTCCAAATCCGCTTTCATGGAGTTCGGGCAGCAGCAGCAGCCGCCGCAGCAGCAGCCCGCGCCTCCGCCGCCGCACTCGCAGCAGCCCGCGCCGCCGCCCGCGCAGCAGAGCTCCCCGGCCATGGCGGGCGCGCACTACCCGCTGCACTGCCTGCACTCGGCGGCCGCCGGCTCCCACCACCACCACCACCACCACCAGCACCACGGCTCGCCCTACGCGGCGGGCGCGGGCAACTCCTACAACCACCGCTCGCTCGCCGCCTACCCCTACATGAGCCACTCGCAGCACAGCCCTTACCTCCAGTCCTACCACAACAGCAGCGCGGCCGCCCAGACGCGCGGGGACGACACAGGTGAGAGGCCGCTAGGGCAGCTCGCTTCTCCCGCCTCCCCGCTGCCCCCCACCCCGCCCGCGCGCCCCGCTCACTTCCTCCGCGCCCCGGCCCCCTCCCCCAGGCGGCCCGGCGCGCCCCCAGCCGGGCCCCGTGCGCGCCCGCTCGCCTGGCGCCTGCCTGCCGGCCTCTCCCGGCCGGGCCCCTTGCCGCCGCCGCCGCCGTCGCCGCCGCCGCCGCGGACCCCCGGCTTCCGCGCCCGCCGCCCGCCCGGCTTCCCCGGCCCCCGGCCGCGCGCCTTTCGGGTTGCGCCCCCGGGCTCGGAGCAGACCTGGTTCCACTGATGGTCCGCACTGCGCTCTCCGGACCGCGGCGTCTGTGCCCCCCTCGCCTGGCTCCTTCCCTCCGGGCTGTTACCCACGTTAGCCAGGAGTGTGTAGGGGACATTCCTGCGCCCAAACTGGGGAGTGTGTTTGACTTCCCGGTCCACGCTGGGCAGGTACTGGCCTACTTTGCGTAGGGCGGCCGGTGCGCCTTGGTGACTTGGAGAAAAGCTGCGTGGCCTGTGGCTCTGTTAAGCTAGTGACAATATGGTGCTTTTCTATGGACTTTGAGGCTTCCCCCACCCCCACCCCGGCCCCAGCCCCGGCCCCTTCCTTCGGGGTTTGTGATACAGTGTTGGCCGCTCCTTTGTTCGTGGAGACGAAGCAGAGGGCCTCGGGCTGACGGCTTTCGGTACCCGAGGGGCTAAATTGTCGTGAGAGGTGCAGCCTGCTCTTGGGCTGATCTAAGCGCCTTGTGGTGTGTGGTTTGGGGGTTTGATCCGTCTCTGCAGAATTATTTTGAACACGCCGAAGAGGCTTGATGCACTGGGCATGGAGTTGGTGACATCAAGTCAACTTGCGGCGTAAACACCCCGGGTGGCTCAAGCACAGCTTCAGGGACTGTAAGGCCACGCAGCAAACTCCACTCGGCCGGAGAACTGATGCCGCGCTGCGCCGCGCCGCGCGCTCCAGAAAGCCACCGGTGCCGCGTCCGCTGCGGCAAAGTGGACCGAAGGGCCCGGTGCTCCCTCCGTCCAGCCACGGGGCATCGTTAGGGCCAGAGTTAGGGAGAAGCTGGGAGAAGCTTAGGCAGCCCCTGGGAACACATGGGCACAGTGGGCCTGGAGAGGTCTGGACTGTGAGGGGCTACTTCGAGGAAACCCTTAATAGATCCGATCCAGGTCCACATGGCAGCAGCAACCTCACGGGTGATCATTCCTCTGTGGGGGGGTTTTGTTTTTTTGTCTTTGCTTACAGATCAACAAAAAACTACAGTGATTGAAAACGGGGAAATCAGGTTCAATGGAAAAGGGAAAAAAATACGGAAGCCTCGGACCATTTATTCCAGCCTGCAGCTCCAGGCTTTAAACCACCGTTTTCAGCAGACTCAGTACCTGGCCCTTCCCGAGAGAGCTGAACTGGCAGCTTCCTTAGGACTGACACAAACACAGGTAATTCCCGAGAAGCCTGAAAATTCCTGAAATGCTGGCCCACCTTGCAGTTCCAGCAGGAATTCTTGGCCTAGTCAACTAAGGATGAAGGAGCTTAATGACAAATGCCTTTGGTCCACTTGCACATTTTCTTGAGATCACAGTGTGGAATAAATAACCTGGTATTGAATACTGGATTGGATTTACACATCTGCCCAACCCTCGGCGACCCTGCCCCAGCCTAGCTTCTATTGGCGACATAACTCATAATTCATTCAAATCCTATTCCAGAGCAGCACGACAGGAAAGAGAACAATCGTGTAGAGGAAGAAGAAGAAAAAATAATAGAGGCTAGTAGGCAAAAAAAGGCCCACCTTTCTTAAGGATAGTTTTTGTGGCCTTAGGAACTAATAAAAATTTCAACTCATTGACAGAGAAAGAAAATGATACAGCAAAATGGAGGGATTGTAGTAGGGAAGGCTTAGGCTCCAAAGAGGATGGTAACAGCACCAATGTGTGAATAGTTTGTCCTAGGATTTCCTAAAGATTGCCCTAACCTCAGTGGTTAAATCATCCTGGGGGATAAGCTGGTGCAGGCTAAGGTACTCTGGAGTACATACATGGGCTTGGGGCAATGGCAGAACTGGAGATCAAAACCAGTTACTCTGCAAATGCTAGCAGGCGAAGCCACAGTGACATAACAGTTGCTGAAGTTCTTCAGTCCTATTAATATGAAGGATGGTTCACAGGAAGGGGCTTCAGTGGGTGTATTAGGATCCTGCTCACAAAGTCAGGACTGAGTCACCTGTAGTTTTTGTCCTTGTTGATTTAGTTGCATGGGGTAACAGGCCTCATCTGGGGTAGATGTTCTTTCTTAGCAAAGGAACTTCAGGTTCTATGAGATGATTGCTCAGGACTGAGACTGTGGTACCTTCAAGTACATGCTTGTAAGCTCTTCTTCTCAGTCTGGCTTGTGTTCTCTCTTGCCATATTGCCACTGAAAATATTGGGACTTTGACATGAAGTGATACCAGCTACTTAGTGACTGTATTATTCTTGTAAAAGCAGATTCCAAGGATTTTAAAGGTAAAGAAAGATGTACCATAGAATTTTCTTCTTCAAATAAAGTAGATCTGGGATGTCGGCCTACATATGCTTCTCTCCCAGATTCCTGATTCGTGTTTACTTTTCAGAAGCGTTTTACTTTTAGTGACTACACTCACAATCATGTGACGATTGTTGACTCCAGTTTGACTAAGCAATGTACAAAGTAGAGAGTGGGGGAGGTACAATCTTCAATGCCTGCAGGACTGTCGGGGTAGATTTATGTCTGGAGAAAGATGCTCCATGCAGCATCTCTGACAATGGGCACTAAATGCCTAGGTCTGTTCAAGGCATTTGATTATAAATAGAAAGGCTTTAATCTATTCATAGTCATTTGCTCACTGTACATGCAGGCAGATGCCAGCTTTTGTGATTGGTAAATATAAAAACATACTGTCAGAAGAAGTACATTCAATTGTATGGCTTCAGTATGAGAAGTGCTCATTTCAAAAGTCCTTCATCAAATTTGGACTTGTTTCTCTCCTTCCCTTTCTTACACTATTCCTCACCTATGTTTATGTTTTGAACAGGTTAGTATCTAACTCAAGCATCTTGAGGACTTTAGGTTGACAGACAAAACATCTAGTAGGTTGGGAGTGGAGGGTGGAGGTGCCTAGAAAGAAGTAGAGAAAGGTATGACTTGGTTTCCTGGTGCTCTGGTGGGGAGGTCCCTGCCCCCATATTGCTTCTTAAACCTGTAGGACACTAGAGCATTATCAGGCCTAATGATTGCTGCCTTTCTTCCAGGTGAAGATATGGTTTCAGAACAAGCGATCTAAGTTTAAGAAGCTGCTGAAGCAGGGCAGTAACCCACATGAGAGCGACCCCCTCCCAGGCTCCGCAGCCTTGTCACCACGCTCGCCAGCGCTGCCTCCAGTGTGGGACGTTTCTGCCTCTGCCAAGGGCGTCAGTATGCCCCCTAACAGCTACATGCCTGGCTATTCGCACTGGTACTCCTCGCCCCACCAAGACACAATGCAGAGACCCCAGATGATGTGAGTTACCGGAGGGGACACTAGGGGAAGGCCTCAACAAGACAAGGAGGACCCCAGACCTGCCTGTGTCCGCCAAACCGAGCCGAAGGAGCAGGCTCAGGAGAACTTGTATGTGTGGCCGGAAGCTGGCTGGGATCTCTCTCTCCTCACTGTCTCTCTCCATCTCTCTCTGTCTCTATCTCTCTTCCCCCACCCCCTGTCCTCTTTTACTCCTCTCTCCTCCTCCTTTTCTCACTTTTCCTTATGTTTCATTCTTTCTTTCTTTTTTCCCCCTTTACTTTCTGGGCCTTTTCTCAACTGCCTTCTTCCTTGAGCAACCTTAGTGATTTACCTTGCATTTCAGAGAGAGAGAGAGGAGAGAGAGAGAGAGACTAGTTTTTATGCCAGCGCTCTGAAAACCCCTCACTGCAAGGACATTTTCCCTTACCCCTTGGGATTCAGGCTCTGAGCCTCCTCTTCTATTTGGGAGTATCCATCAAAATGACTTTTTTTTACAGACATTTCTCCCCACCAGAAGAATCTGCACAAACATGGCAGCATTTTTACTTGTTTAATGAGCTTAAGACATTTCATGATGAAAGAGAAGCATTTTGGACTCCTGCATTTTTATTTACTAATCTCAGACTGAAAAAAAAGCAAAAGAAAAAGCCCCCACATAACAACCCTTCTCTAAAGAAAAAGGAAAAATCGGCTGTAAAATTAGAATATTGCCACGAGAGGAATGCTGCATGTCTTATCAAAATGCAATGACCAGAAATGATGATTCATTTAAAACACAAACAACAACAACAACAAAAAGGCTCTTTCTCTACTCCACCCTCAAACCTTGAACTGCAATCAGGAAAGACAGAGGAAACAACCAAAATCACCGTTCTGTTGCTTTGACACCTTTACTAGGTGAATTGGTGGCATTCACTAAGCTAATAGGGACGTTTATATCAAGAAACATTTCTGTATATATTGTTGAATTTTAGTTGTATATATACTTTGTATGTTTTTGTCTTCTTTCATATATGGAGTAAAAGCCACAAAATGCTGGGAGTGTCTTGTATATTTCTCTGTGTGTTTCTGTCTGTCTCCTCCTCCGTTTTCCTCCCTCCCATATTTTCTCTCACTCTTAAAAGAATTTCTATTTTCCAATAGGGGCAGCCCTATATATAAACATCAAGTGCCTGGAAAGATGTCACTTTGCACTTCTAACCTTTGTCTTAAGTATTTCACCATTTACCATGGATGTTTTCTCAGCTTTCTTTTACATGTTAATTTTTTATTATAATTTCCACACATTTATTTATTTTTTTTAAACACTAGAATGAGCTATCCCCAGGTTTACCTCTAGATAGCCAGTAGTTTCTAGCACTGAAACTAAGTGCTCCCCTTTCTCTTTTCCCAGCCAGAATGATACAGCTGTATTTATCTTTGTTTGGAGGCAATTTTTAATGAAAAAAAGAAAAGAATAAAGAAAAAACAAAGTAAAGTGCACATTACGCCTATTTAATGTTTAAAACCCTATTGCAAGCTAACTAGGTAGGAAAAATGTACAATCCTGGATGAAATACATCCTTCCGATCTTATAGAAAGCAAAGAAATAATGAAAATGAAAAATCCTTTCGTCATACAAGCAGGAAGCCCCATACTGTGAGAATTAATGGCTACAGACCTGGGCATCCTTCAAATTATGAACCTTGAAACCACTGAGCCATTTATCAGAAGTCAATAGAGATACTCAGAGTGCTCCATATAATGACAGCGACATACAGTCGTGCAAAAGGACAGTCACTATAATTAGACACAAAGCAAAGACTACTTACCAATATACCCGTTCCTTTTTTTGTTGAGCAACTTCCACGCTCAGTCAGTCTTCAGAATGGTTTAAAACCGATCAGTCTTGTCATTTTCTAGCATTCGCATTGTTACATTAGGAAAAATGTTTTCTTTTCTTTTTTCCCCCTTCCTACTGTGAAACTTTGGGTTCGTAGCTCCCCAGGATCAATTCTGAACAAAGCCTCCAGCTGCAGTGCCATCCAATTTGAAGCAGACATTGGGGACAATTTAAGGTTTTTATCCACAAGAAGGTTTTTTTCCATTCTCTTAAATGCAGCCATAATTAGAGTAATTTTTCATGTAGCCCGCTGATTACAGCGTTTTTACCGTCAAAGATAATTACCTGTAATTTTCTTCCACTTTTAATACTAAAAAGCCATCTTTATTTAGATTCAGGAACAGGAAAGGCGAAACAAAAGAGGGAAATTATTCTGTTATTCATACACAAATTGCAGAGACGTAGGACCTAAAATTGAAAATTAACCAAAATTATAATGCTGAAAAGAATGGAAGAGGCTGCAGAAGTACAGCTGGTAGTGGGGCTTTGCTGAATTATTCAAATTACGTTAGAGGGAAAGCTACCATACATCGAAACCAACACTAATTTTTCTCTAAAAAAAAAAAAAAATCACCAGATACATGCCAAACCACTGTGAATGCATGGAACTCTGCAAACTAGCAAACGTATGTTAAGGTATTGGAGGTGTTAATGTGATGTATCTGTATCGAGAGCTTTATCTCAACATGAATTTAATTAAATTCTACCAAGGAGTCCCCCTAAAACTGTCCTTGGAACTGGGCTTCCTCAGGCTCTTCTGAGCTTCAAGGGTTAATATTTTCTCTCTTTAGAATGTATTGACCCCCTAGTAAACCGATTCCCGAAGGAGGGCTTGGTAGGAGGGGCGTGGGCTAAAGGCGTCGCCCAGTTGTGCTGCTTACAACGCCTCCCTACGTTCCAACTTCCCCGGAGGTTGCAGAGTTCGACTTCTAAAGCCGAATTCTGACCGTATTTCCCATTTTGAAAAAGAGAACAATAGCTGCAGGTACGAGGTGGGGGCTGGGTAAGGGTGAAGGAGACAATTTCTCCTCGGTGCCAATAAGCATCTCATTATCTTGTGACACAATTTAGTCAAAAGGGTCCTGCCTGCCTTGGGAGAAAGGCTTTTTCTGTACTGGGGTGGGGAAACCAAAGATTTCTCAGGCTCCTATACTCCACATTTGTAACTGCTTACAATGTCTACGTGGTCAGGAAACAGCGTCATCTATAGATAGAACAACACCGCTTTCAGCCGGCGTCTTCCTTGGTGCGTTCCTGAACCAGACAGCTTCCTTGGCTCTATAGCTAGGTTTTGCGTCTCAGCCAATCGTGCCCCTTCAACCCCAAGGCCTCAGCGTTAGCTCTCTGCAGGCAATAAGCTCCAAGACCCGCATACCACCCCCCCCCCCCCCCCCCCCCCCCCCCCACCTACCCACACACACCTAGAGGTAAAGGCCCCGAAAACACCTTCGAAGGATTTCAGAGGCCATTCACCCCGAAAACTCATCTGACTGGAGGAAGCATGACCAGAGACCACAAAGTCAGATTCAGGCTGCACCTGGCTTTGCAAAAGTCTGCATACCTGAGATTCTGAAGGAGCTCTGCTGGAGCTCCCGGTTTCTTCTCCTGACTTCTCAAAACCTAGAATCATGGTCACATGTAAAGATCTCAATGGATTCACCTAGGATTAGCTGTGAATATTATTCTCAAATAGAATTCAGCTTAGAGGCTCCTTCACACCTTACAGAAAAACCCAGCCTTTTACACAGTCTCCAATCACCAACTGTACCAAACACATTAACAGCACAGAAAACAAGAAAGATAAATCAGGTTCTTAAGGATCCGAGTCTCACTGGAACCTTGTTACTCTCCAGAACAACAACTCTTACTGTTAAAGGGGGATAAAAGGGCAGAATTGAAAAATCTACAAAGCAAAGTTGTAGTCTGCAGTAAATTACAACAATAGCACATATAGATTGGAAAGCATGAGAAGAGAAATATGAACTATGCCTTGAAGTATGCAAGAAATATAAACTTACCCCCAGTGAATACTTCTTAAGCAATGATCAGAGTCTAGAAATCTATTCTGAACCGAAGCAGAGGAGAATATTTTTCTGAGTCTCAGGACAGAAGCTCTTTCTCTATATTCTTGGTTGAGTGAGCACATCCAGGTGTGAAATTGTTTGCACACCCCAGCACCTCTTATATTGCCAGCAAAATTAGCTGTTATTACTGTCACTGTTTAGTGATGGTTAGCGTGATACAAAAAAAAAAAAAAAACTGCTGTAATCAAGACCTGGCGCATCTTTGCAAATTACAGATAATTGTAAACGTCCAGATTATGATAATAGCATCCTAATCCAGCCTGCAATATAATTATTACAGAGTGTTACATCTGAAACTGTCCAGTAGGGCTAATTCAGCCATTATTTAGACCCTATTTTTGCACTGCAAATGGGTTGCTGAGTTGAAAATGTACGATTGTAATTTCACGGGGCACTCAATGAGTAATGGTATAGGAAGAGGAAAATACAAAAGTGAAATGTGAACAGTAGCGATCAAATCAAACCCTGAAGGACAAAAGACTGTTTGATTCATATGGAAAAAGAAGAGCAGGAATTAAGAAAATAGCAAATCAGTAGTCTGAAGCATTACGTGTCCAAATCCTCAATAGTGCAGGGCTGATGTGTTTTCAAGGGCTGCTGTGTCTGCTGCTGCTGCCTGGCGTCTGAAATAATTTTTCTTTTTTCTTTCTTTCTTTTTTGAAATCTCTGGTCTTTCTCTTCTCTCCCAAAGCATTTTCCTACTTCAAAAAGTGCCCCTCCCCAAAGCAAAGAATATTTGTCAGCTTTATTATTGTTTCCGTAACAGCTGCCTTACAGTGTGCCTGTCACTTGTTTAAGAACGTTTTCTTAAATGAATTTGCAATCTCTTGTCATCAGAGCAGAGCACCCTAGGTGCTCTTAAGTGTTCCTGCTCCATCTCCATCTTCTCCACCTTCTTGCACAGTGAAAAAGTCAGGGAGAGTTGTGGAGGATATTAGCAGACAATGTATTGATTGCTGCTAATTAAATATAGGTGGATGGGAAGTTGTCTTCGGCAGTTGATTTGGCTGGCTATTGGTTTTAATCCCATTATTAACTTTTATTTATTGAGAGTCATAAATCAGATAACATGTAAACCTCCATGTAAGTCAGCCCAGCTGCTTCTTTTGCTGCATGTTACCATACAGCTCAAAGAGCAAGGCTGATCTACTTAAAATATAAGAGGACCAAAGAGACACAGAGGGAGAGAGGGGGGAGGCTAGAGAGGGGCTGAAAGGCAGTATGATTTGGTCCAGTCCCTCTGGGGATTCCAGCTATTACTTCTGGGAGAATAAGCCTGGTCCGCTGCAGACTAATCTGTCTCCTGGTGGGGACCTCCTAGTCAAAGATACCTAAAGCCCTTGTATCTCCAGGAGTTCACATTTTCCCACCATGAACACGGAGAATGTTCTGAGCATCTTTTCCAGCCTCTAGCTAGTGTGTGTTGATTTTCCCTCCTCTCATCTCTTTCCCTGTCCCGGAGTGGCCCAGCCAGGGCCACCCTGCAGGGTGGCAAGCAAGCTTCCTAGCTCCCGTGAATTTAAGGCCAGTAATGAAATGTCCCCTGTTTAGTGACCCCTGTTTATAGATGAAAGTTGAGTCCATATCTAGTCTCTTTCCCCCCGCCCCTCTCTTCCCCACCTTGCAAATGGCAAGTGTCAGAAATAGTCCTTGGGTGACAATAAGCTTCCAGTGGTAGTTTCTGTCTTCACACCTTTCAGGGGAAAAAAAAATGCTTTAAAATAAATCATAGCCTAGGAAATGTTTACTGTTTTTCACCCCACCCACTTCTTTAAAAAAATAGATTATGTATGGTGGAGATTCCACAGAGAATTGTTACTGAAACCAGGAGGGTGTATGTGTGTGTGTGTGTGTGTGTGTGTGTGTGTCCGCCTGTGGGTAGAATGATGTTATGAAGTCATTTTTTTTCTTCCTGTGGTGAAAGGTCGTAATGTGTGGTATTTCACGGTTTTATATAAATCTTGGTTTAGGATGTGGAACAGACTCAATAATACATGTGCTTTTGGCAAAAAGACTCCTTCAGGTCCCCATAAATCAGAAGTAAATAAGAAGTTCAAGGGAACAAAAGAGCAGAAACATTTAATTGCTGCAAAACAGGACGCTCATCTCCTTTCAAGAGAGACTTATGTAAATTCCCCCGGTTCCTAGCTTCACGGTTAGAGCCCGACCTATAAAACAGCTTATTACATTACAGCCAGCAGCCCGGATGATTGAAAGGGACGTTTCCCCAACTCCTCACCCCCTCCCGCCCCCACAGTAGATACAATGTATACTTTCTGCTGGGCTCCACTGCGAAATCTAAAGCCTGTCAAAAGGAAAAGAAATCGTCAGGATTGGGGAGAGAAAGAGACGAGGCTGCGTAAAAAATATGTAACCAATCCCACATGTGCCACCGCTATTTGGACTATTTCTGAGATCCAAAGTTTGGGGTGACCAGGCCAGGGTTGAAAGAACCAAGTACCCTGTGAAAGGTCCGCGAGCAAACTGGGACCTCCAGGCCAGGGCGAGAGCATGTGGCGGCGCCCCCCTCTCTAAGCCTCGGGGAGCGGGGAGCTCCCCACCCGGTCTCCGCTGGGAGGGGTGCGTGAGAGTCGACCCATCGACGTGGGGCCCTTTCCTGAGGCGCTCAGGGCTCCTGCCTTCAGGGTGCTCCTCCCCGGGGGTTGGAGAGCTCCAGGGTGGCGAGATCCCAGCGGCCGGTGGGAGGCGCACGATCCCAGGGTTGAGGGGATGGGGCGGGAAGGGGCTGCTGGGTGGTCCTAAAGGTCTTCTTCCCCAGCACCGGGGAGAGCCGGGGACGGTGGGCGTGCCAGGGCAGGGCTGCAGCGGGCACGCAGTGCGCTTCGGGCTGGGGGCCTCGGCAGACTGAGCGCTGTCGCGGGCGCGCTGGCAGGAGGCACGAGCTGCCCGGCCACGGCGCGCGGGGGGTGACTCCCAGGAAGGCGCGGTCCGGACACCGCGAGCAGTGAGGCGTCCGGGGGATCAAAGGAGCCAAAGGAGGCCAGCCGGCGCGTCTGGGATTGTGGGATAAGAGGCGGGAGGGAGGCTGGCAGGGGCGGGGAGATGCTGGCCCGGCCCTTGTCACTGGGGAGGGTGTACGTGTGCATCTTTGTGTGGGTCAGTACGCTCCTGCCCGAGGCCGGGCCCTGGGTGGATCCGAGTGTGGGTGGACAGGCTCCCTGGTGGGTGCCCCTGTGGGAGGGAGGGAGAGCGGGCGAGAGAGCCAGATCAAGGGCAGCGAGGTCTGTGGGTTCCTCTGTGTGTGTGTCTCAGGCCCTGTGGCTCAGCGCTGGAGCCGCCTGGCACCCACAGGAATGCGGCTCCTCTCGGATCCCCAGGCTGCCTCTTGTCCCACAAGGAGGTGGCCGCCAGGAAAAAGAGGGAGAAAAGGGCAGAAGTCCGCCTAGCCCAACTGGAGCCTCAAACAAAGGCCAATTTATCTGATCTCTTACAGGCGGGCCTGCGAGACTGGCAGGGCACCGAGGAATCTCAAAGCCGTCTCTGCATGCCCTGAGCCCCCATGGGCTTTGCCAGGAGGTAGGAAGCTAGGAGGTGGGGGCTGGAAGTATTTGGGGTGTGAGAGAAGAGGCCACTGGAAAGAAGATTAATTTGGGAGAGGGCTTGATGCATCCTGAAAGCACGAGAATGCTTCCAATCACAAGAATGAGAGGGCTAGGCCAGCGGGGGTAGGAAGGGACAGGCAGAGGAGATTCCCAGTGTGAAGTCTAGGAGTGTGGGGTCAGCCAGTTTGGAAATATCCTGAGCAGCAGTACACATAAATATTAGACATAAGAAGAAACAATGGAGGACAAGAAGGAAGGTGGGAGGGAGGAAGGAAAGAGAGAGGGAGAGGGAGAGGGAGAGAGAGAGAGAGAGAGAGAGAGAGAGAGAGAGAGGGCTGATATTTTTAGAATTTGCTGAGGTTCTGTTATTTTTACATCCTTGGGCCAGGGCCGCAGGGAGTTAAATTCCCTGGGGAGAATCCCTGTGGTGCCAGGAAAGCCCGCTGCAGATTGGTTTGCCAGAATATTTTTGTTCAGGGCTCCAGGATTATATTAAAAAAAAAAAAAAAACCCTGTGAGAGAAGAGGGCACTGCAAGAGGAACGAGTGAGGTTATCACAGGGGAAGGAATCCTGAAACTTAAGTCTGGGCCCACAAGGGGTTGGGCTTGGCTGTCCTGCAACCAGGCTTCTGTGTGCTTCAGGACAAGCTAGGTGTGGAGGTTGGTCATGAAAAAGCTTCCCTCTTATTTCTGGAGAAAAGTGTGAATCCTGCCCCCTTCAGCACAGTCTGGCTCACTGGAGGGGGTGAAGGATCCCACCTTCCCACCAGTCATGGGGGTCGGAAGGTAATGGGGACGGCTAGGAAAATAAATGCCCTCTCCACGTGCAGAAAGGGAAAGATGTCTTCCAAGCACGTTCTTGACACGCGCAGGCAGCCCGTGGGTGGGAAATATTGGACGTGCCAGGTGAGTTCACCGCCCACCGATCTTCCCAAACACACACGCATCCTAGGGCAGGGAGTGGGGCCCCTAGAGGAGGAAGCCAGGTGCTTCCAAACCTCAAACTTGGGGTGTCCCCAGCCCTAATCGCTAGAAATAAAGCCCTGACTTCGGGTGTAATGGAGACTACCGAAATCCCAGCAAGCAAAGAAAGAAAAGCAGGAAGTTGATACTCTCACCACCACCCCCATCCTATTCTCAGCCGGTGCGGAAAACACAATGAGGCACTGCCCTCACCTTGTCACCCCTGGCCCAGGTGCCTAGCCCTTGGACACGTCTTCCAAGAAATGACCACTGCAGCTGAATGTGGAGAGTGGGAAACTGGAAGATGCAACTGATGGGTCACTGGGGGTGGTGGCATAGGAGCGGTCCACGACACGTCTGCAGCGGTGTGCTGCCCTTGGGCCTGTCAGATCATGTTCTTCAAGGCTCAAGTCGTTCCACACTGGTGGTCTTGTCCTTTCTGCAGAGAAAGGAAAAAGGAAGAGAAGGGAGAAATACAGTTGATGGAAGGGCTGTGGAGAGAGAAGACCCAAAGAGAGAATGAGACAGAACACAGGTAAATCTCCCTCTGGCCACACAGATCCAGCGTCTTAACCCTGGTAAACCTTTCTCAGAAATCCTCAGATGACAGGATGCAATTTTTTATATTCTAATCCCCCCACCCTTGAGAAGACTCTTGTCACATTTACTGCTGCTGACTTCCTAGCTGTAAAATATTTCACATGCATCTCGTAATTTCCAACACACCATTCCCTTGATTTCCTAAGGAAATAGAGTCAGGTGACTAAAGGGCAGCCAGAAAGACGCCTACAATTCAGGCCTAAGGGCACAGCTCTGGACACAGGCTCTAGCTCTGGTCACATGTGGCTATCTACAAGCAGGGTGTGAGGGGAAAGATAAGATATAGGCCATGGTAACATCAAATTCTTTGTGTCTGCCCCAAACAAGAAATACCAACAAACAGACTCAATTCCCCCATGTTTACAACCTGCCTTACCACTGATTTTTTGTAAAATCAAAGCACAGGGAGCTCCTTTCAAGGAGGGGGACTATAGCATAATAAAGACAATGAACGCCAAAGATATTAAGAGCATTACCTTGCACCAAGTGAAAGCAATACAAGGCTACAATAGGTCCATACCTCTCCCTCATCCGGAAGTGCCTTTCTTGGAGGATGAAGACTTGCCTCCCCCCACTGATGAAGGTCTATCTCTTTTTTTCAATCCCTGTGGTGTCTTCCTCTTTCTGAAAGTGCTCCAACATATTTATAATCATACACAAAAGGAGTTTAAGGCTTTACCATTTGCTACACCCCAAACATTTCAGATTTTTAAAAAATGTGATAAGGTGGGAATAAGAGATTTCGATTTCTTTTCTTTCTTTCCCATTTCAAACCTCTGGAAGCTCCCTTTGAAGGGAGTGTAATTTGTCTAATTGCTCTGGCAATACACAGAGGCTGATGGGGGGGGCAGTCCACCAGGATAATTGCTTTGAGCTTAGAATTCAGAGGGTTTATTGAGGGATTTCTGTTACCTTCTTACTCACATGTAGATTGGGAGAGATGTATTTAGATTGCAGCATTACTGTCTACCTAAAACAATTTGGGGTTAAACTTAACATCTACACGAGTTCTGTGGTTAGACCAGAAGAACACCTAAATATATATTCTACGACAATACTGTAAACAGGCCACATACACAATGTAGACAAAATCTCGAGCATCCAACATACGCAGTTCTGCATCCATAGAGCCCCCAACTTTGGTTTTTCTTTTTTGCCTTGTTGGATCTCTACTTTTCTTTAACCACCTGCATAAAACTTCACTAGCCAGTTCCTTCGGGGCAAAAAGTATTCAGAAACATTCTGCTTTCGTGGTCGAAATAATTTTATTTATCCAGAATATACAGTTTAATTCCTCTATCTACATTTATTTACATGGCTAAAATAACATTGAAAAAAAGTCCTTTGAAAAGTTGAGGTCATAGAGTTCAAGGCACCTTTGATAGTGTCCACAGTTGCGCAAAAAGTTCATTTGTAAAAAAAGGGGGAGGACGGTCTTTTGAAATGCAATAACTTACATGCAAAAAAAAAAAAAAAAGCTTTACACATGAATCTTTTTGTTTCCATTTTCAAACTTCCCCACATGAATTCCTTTCTTTCATGGTTTTCTAAAACAGCAAAACACAGTAGTCCCAAAAAGGAAAGCAAGAGAGCGAGCAGCCCATCTAATAGAGCGTCCCCGAGGCCAGCGCCAGCGGGTGCTGTAAGGAGCCGGGCGGCGGCAGGTGGGAGTTGATGGAAGTGGCTGCGCTTGGGTACCAGGAAGCAGAGTTCTCCAGGTAGCTGGACGCGGGGGACTGGTTGGAGGTCGGAGGGTGGGCGTGAGGGTGGTGGCTGAGAGAGCGGGATGACCCCTGGGGCTCCCACACCGCTGGAGACTGCGGGGAGTTACAGGCCATAGGATCGCTGGAGCTGGGACTGTGCTCCGGGGGCATCTCCCCGTTTTTCATAATCTTCTTGATCTTGGATCTTTTGTTCTGAAACCAAATTTTTACCTGGGTGGGGGAACAAAGGCACATGTTACCGGGACACTCAGGTCGCCCGGGCCTTGCTCAGGCCGAGCCTGGAGACACCTTCCGGCCAACAGATGGCCCAGCCCCGGGACCTCCTTAGCCTGGGCCTTAGGCAAAGCCTGCAGGGTGCCCCCGCCGCCGGGGTCGCACTGGCTGCGGCGAGGGTACAACCCCGGGCTTCCAGCTTTGTTTGTCTGGGGTCGGGGTGGCGGGGGAGTGGGAGCGACGCAGCCAGGGGCCGCGTGAGCGCGTTTGCAGGCCTCTGCCTGGCGCACGGAGCGCGGCGGAACCGGCGGGGAAAGGGCGTGCGCGCGGCCCAGGGCGCCGGGGCGCGGGGAAAGGAGCGATTTCCTGAGCGCACGCGAAAGGGCCCGCCGGCAGCTCTGGGCGGCGACTTGAACATTCTTTTGTGCTCCTCTAGGCCCCAGCCGGTTGGGCTAGGAGAGAATGGAAGGGGCCGATCCAGGGAGCTTTCCCCACACAACAGCGCCCCCCACCTCGCGACCCCAGGGCTGCGGCCGCCGCCCGCTGCAGGGAGGAGCAGGCGCGACCCGTCCTAGGGCTCCGGCCTCTGGCCACCGCGGGGCCGTCGGTCCCCGCGCACCCTGGGAAGGCTTCCCGACGTGAGGAGAACCGGACACAGGGTGAAGATTGCGAGACCCTCTAAAAATAACCCACCCGGTGTTTTCAACCTAGGAAATTGGCCTCCGCCCCGGGAGGCACGAGGCAGGGAGCCACGTCGCGCCGCGGAACAAACCCGTCCCCACCGCCACGCGTGGGCACCAGATGGCCTGGCTCCTGGAGCGAGGGGCGCAGGGGCTGGTGGCTTTCTGGGTGCGTCTCCCCAGGGTCCTATGGAATCGGCTGCAGCCGGTCGGGACCGAACCGCGCAGCCCTGCCAGGCTCGCGGGCGAGGCAGGCCCGGTACCCGGCGACGACAGGACTTACCTGTGTCTGCGTCAGTCCCAAGGAGGCCGCCAGCTCGGCGCGTTCTGGCAGGGCGAGGTACTGAGTCTTCTGAAACCTTCTCTGTAATGCGGCCAGCTGAAAGCTGGAATAAATAGTCCTGGGTTTACGAACTTTCTTTGGTTTGCCATTCACCATCCTCACCTCGGGCTCGGTCACTTCTTTTTCTAAACAATCGAAACAGACTAGGTTAGAGCTTGTGGGCAGACAATGGCCCTTAACGCAGAAGGGCCTGAGATATAGTTCTGAAGCTTCTGTTTCTGGCTGTTCTTTCTTTCTTTCTTTCTTTTAACCACCTGTCTTTACTCATGTTTCTTATATCACCACTTTTGCTTTCCCAAACCTAGAGAAATACGTCCCTCCCCCAATCCTGGAAGAGTCAGGTAGTCTCTAATTCACTCCTACTCTGTTCCTTCAGGTAGGTTTTTGCAAAGCGCTCCATGCAGTACAGCTTCTGGGTGCGCAGGGTTCAGCTCTTTGGGCCATTCCTGCTTGCCCCAGACTTGATCTTAAGCCCACCCTGTGTTCCCTGTGTTTCTGGAGCAAGAACAGCCAATTCCTCCCGGGCCGTGACCCCGCTTCTGTCGGCGTCTGCTCGGGCGCCCGCAGAGGCCAGACGCATGGGCAGGGAAGAAGCTAAACGAGGTCTCCAAAGTTCAAAGACCCACAAGCAAACTATGCTCCTTCACTACAGCAGCAAGCGGTCGGGGCTGCCGGAGACAGAGGGCCGATTATGCAGTCCCCATAATCTCACTGCAGATCTGCGAGGGCACAGATGTGTCTGGTTTCTTTTACAAATAGACTTAGTATGTTCTCGGCCAAAAAAAAAAAAATCTTCCACTTACACACGAAATACAGAGACAGTGAAAGGAAGGGGACTCTCTTTTAAAGTTTAGCAAGGAGATTAAAAAAAAAAAAACAGTGGACGGGATGTTTTCGTAGCAAAAGGGAGGCAGGTCCGGATGAATTTCTCACTGTCATGAATGTAGAAGGGAGGTTTGGGGGAGACATCCCCCAACGCGTGTTTTATAAACATCGCCTGTGGCCACAAGCCCCCTTCCCAAAGAGTACTACATCTCTGGAAAGGGTGGGGAGCCTATCTCCATGGTGCGTGCGTGTGTGTGTGTGTGTGTGTGTGTGTGTCCTGAGGGAGGAAGGGCGGAGGGTGAGGGCTGTGGTCTCCATTCTGCCAAAGTAGGGGATGCTAATATTAGCAGGATTATTAATGTGCTGGTGGAGAGAGATCAAGCTTGACCAGTAAAACCTCTCCACGGAGACCTCATGCCTCTCTCACTGCCCAAGTGCATTAACCCTCTTAAACTCTCTTAAGTTTCAAGGTGGAGTAAAAAGAAGGTCGGAAGAGGAGGCAGACAAATTTTAGGCACCTATGGTGAGAGAGAGAAAATCCCTCCAACAGTGTGACCTCTTAGCAACCTTCCTCCACCTTTAAATGGCTTTTTGTTTCTGGAAATGCCTTGGATTAACCACAACGCTTTAGGTTAGCTCTTCCCTGGCACACTACAGTTCCCAATTCCCCAGCTCATCTCTGCGCTTCGGCTCTCGCACCACTCTAGATATTGGCCGCTCCCGGACTCAACCCGAATCAGTCCCTACTTCCCACTCGCACCGGCCAGCACGCTTACCAAAACTTTCGACAACCAACCTGCCTTTCATTACGCAAACGCCACCGGGGCTGTTTGAATCTCTCTTCTCTCCACCCCTATTTTCTTTCCAGCTCAGCTGGCTTTCTGGCTAGGCAAGCTGGGAGAATCTAACGACCGAGGCATCGGAATGCCGGAGGGAAGAGACCACACAGTCTGACCTCCGCAGGATTCTTCCACCAAGAATCCATGCATGGCTGGTCCAAGTGCCAGCGTTTGCAGAGTCCCGGCCCCCATTCCCTTCTTCAGCGGACAGTGTGGTCCCGGATCTGCCACCCCACCTCGCACCCCGGGGTCCTTGTCCCCCTGAATCTACCCTCCTCCCTCCCCCTACCTGGCTGGCTGGTGGCACTTGGGACGCGGTTGTAGGCTCCGCCGTACTGGTGGTAGGGGCTTGCGTAGCTGTAGTCGGCGTAAGTTTTGGCGGGATAGCTTCCGGCCGAACCGTTCACGCTGTGATACTGATACTGGTAGGGGTTGAGCGCTTTGCCATAGGAAGCCGAGCTAGGAGAGCAGTAGCCGTGTGGGGCTCCCCCCGTGGGACTGTAGTAGTCGGAATCGGTGGCCGACGACTCGGGCAAAGTTGGCGACTCCTGAGACGGGTGGTGCATGGTTGCAGACGTCTGGAAAGGAGCTTGGAAGTCGCCAGATCGGATGCTGGAGACCCTTCTGTCAAACACGCCTGTCATCGCTCAAGGCCGAGGCGGCTGTCCCTGCTGCTGCGGCGGAGACTGCTGCCGGACTTGGCTGTGGGGCCGCTCCGGTCTAAGCAGACATGACTGTGGGAGCAAGGGAGGAGGAGGAAGAGGAGGAGGAGAAAAGGAGGCGGCGGCGGCGGCGGCAGCGGCGAGGAGGAGGCGGGGAGTCGTGGAAGCTCTGTCTCCAGCAGGCTGACTGCTGGCTGAGGTGCAGCACAGCCTTGGTTAAATCCTTAATTGCGCGCTTACGCACAGCGGGGTGGATCGGGTTCCATTGGCCAGGGCCTCGGGAGCGGCAGCAACACCCTAACTCGTCCAACTAGTTTTAGCACAACAAAGCATTGCTTGAGAGAGAGAGAGAGAGAGAGAGAGAGAGAGAGAGAGAGAGAGAGAGATGCGCGCGCACGTGAGTGTATCTGTGCTGATGCTGAGGGATCTCAGTCAATCTGTTTTTTAGCGAATACCAAAGATAACGCACAGATCCCAGAACGCAGCTCTGTGATGTCTGCAGACAATGTTTTGCAATCAACGCCCTCAGCAGCGCACGCTTGGAGGACAGGACGTGGAAGATGAGGCCGCTATTGTCTTTTCCTTACTCTGCGTGGGCTCCAACAAGGGAGAATGTAGAATTAAACAGTGATATTGAAATTGAAAGTCAAGAGGAAAGGAATGTAAGCTGAAGGTGAGAAGCAATGAAGACCAGCATATATATATATATATATATATATATATATATATATATATATATAAAATTGAGCTTAGGAAAAGCAAGTTGTAACAATTTGTTCTTGAAAACTTCCAACTTGAAAAAGATACAAATGTGTAGCAAGCATATCTTTTGCCCAGAGATGCTCAAGAATGAACTCTGCCCATTCAGCTCTGTTAATAGCAGAGTTCTTGCAACCCACTTAAAAATCACTGTTTTAATCACAAATGACTGAATCACCCCTAAATTCAAGTTACTGGCTTCCTACAAGTGCTGGCAACCCCACTTTTATTTCATATTCCCATCTATCGGAAGTCACTAGAGCAGAAGGTCTGTAACTATTCAGTAGTTAAGATTCCCGAAAATAGGAATGAGTCCAAGAAAGGCCTCTTATGCTTCAAATGGGAAGGCGGACAAGATGGGGAAACAGATCCCAAGCGTTTTGGGGAAACTGATGATGCTTGGTAGTCCTCTTCCTGACTCCATGGCCCTGGCCCAGGAGGCCCCTCCTCTCCATTCCTCAAGTCTGGGTTCCTGCACCTTCTCAATTTTTATTTAGTGCCAAGAAGACATCTTAATCTTAGTTCATACACAAAGGAGGAAAGAGCTCAAGAATTATACACTGGATACACACGGTGTTTACTTTTTCTCGTGTGCTACTTTTGCTTTAGTTGTGATCCATATTGAAGGAGGGTTAGCAGTTTAACATATCTGTTTGCTTCCCATTCTCACCCTCCTCCAATAGGCAACTCTACAAACTGAGTCCTGATTTGTGACTGCTGCGTCTCCCCCTTGGGAAATCCAAGACCAAAACTCAACAGGTCCAACAGATATTTGGTATGGGACTCTCTGGCCTCCTCCAGCCAAAAAAGTGTCTGCGTTAGTTTTGTCTAGTGGTAGTTTAGCCTTATTTTGACTGTGGGGCTATCCTGGTCCATAGCAGGCCCAAGGAGAGAGACTGGAACTCAGAGCAAGATGCCAGCCCCAACCCTGAACTCTGGACTGCAAAGCACAGCAGTGGCTTGTGCATCAACCCTGCCTCTGCTGTCTGATCCACAGAAAAGCACAGCTGTTAGCATGCTTCCTTTGGGGAGAAACTTCACTGCCCGTGTGCACAGAGGTTGCGGATTTCCCCTCTGAGATAGATAGATATGGTCATGGATGCAGCTCCAGTTAACCTGCCCTGAACTTCCACCATCAATTTTTCCACAGGTGTTCACTTTCTAGATTTAGGCTGTGAAGAGTTTCAGGGTATTAAGGAAACTGCTGACACTACTCGGCCTTGGTCCGAGGTTCAGCTCTGGAGAAGTTCTCACTATGTCCATGGAATCATTTACACACATTCTGCCTAATTACAGGAATCTGTACCCCACTAACAAGAGAAAGGCCAAAGCGTCTCCTGGCGAAGGCATAGGGGTCAAGGAGCTGGGTAACCCTAAGATTGTTCCCCAGCTCTAGCACTCTGTTCAGTAGATATTAACCGTAACAATAGGGAGGGGAGAGGAATATGGGCAATACAATTATATTAGTTGAGATGTTCCTAGTTATGTCCTCATAGCTTAATGAGATGGTAGTTTTCTTTCTTTCTTTCTTTCTTTCTTTCTTCTTTTTTCTTTCTTTTTTCCCTTTTTCTTTTCTTTTCTTTTCTTTCTTTCTTTCTTTTTTTTTTTTAAGAAGGCAGTTTTCTACCAGAATGAGATTAGAAGTTCCAAAATTTGGGTAAAATTTACAACTTTGGTATGCATTTCAATACAATGTTACAATGTTAAATTAGTTCTAGACCTCTACCTCTCCACCTCTGTGGTCAAAAGGACATTTTTGCCCAAATGATATAAAAGAAAATGAAGTGGGTTGAGAGAGAAGAATTTACCTTTGTTTCAATATCTGAAGTGTCACAGTGTTGGTCTTCATGTAGATTTGAGTCACTTAGGCCAAGTCTGTCTCTGAATGAGATCAAATCTGGGTGTGTGTTGCAAAGTCCAGAGCCCCAACGTTTTTGACTGCTCCTTTACTATGTTGAAGCCCCCCACCCCAATCCTTCCTCAAAAGGGAGGAAGACGAGGTGCTAAGCTAAAAGCAGGTGCAATCTTTTCACACGATGTAGCCCTGTTTCCTTTCATAGTGTAGTCATTGTGGTTCTGAGCACTGCCAGCCCCACTGTGAACCTGTAGCTTCAGACTCACACTAGGGGCTAAAAGTACCGGGTGTCTGGGTTCTGTGGCCCACAACTTTTGCTGGTACTGAGGAGGTGGCTCTGACATTAAGGCTTCAGGCTGTATCCTAAGGACAGTGGACTGGATTTGCCTCTTAAATACCACCAGCAGACCCAGCCCAGCAGACCCTGTGGAGAAACTCTTACAGCATCAAATGCCTCCAGCAGTACTTTCCCCAGGAGACATGCAGGAAGAATGTGTGTGATTTCATCTTTTAGTAGCTGAAATTTGCAGAGGGTGTGTGTGTGGCGGGGGGAAGAGACCCTAAGAGAAGTGCAAGTCTTTACCACGAGCGCCACCCAGTGTCCTAAGAAACAGCACAAGAACGGCGAACTTTTCAAACTCAAATCACTGGTGGGTAAGTGGCTGACCCCTCAGGTCCTCTAGGTTGGAATCCACACCAGGCAGCCTTCTTTCTCTCAGTTTCCAATACATCTCTCTGCCTACCCCTACACACCATTTCCTGTTCTTCTTCTATGCTTTGCCTCCCCTTCCACAGAATCATTGGGGTGGGGCAGGTCTCTGCTCCCTTGTATGTTTTTTCAGTTGTGTGCTCTGTGGAATCTCCTCAGTTGGAGGGACTGGAAGACACTGAGGGTGGCCCTTTTTCCTAAACAGTGATGAAGAAATAAGCCTTTCTGTATCTTGATAGGCACTGGGGGGGGGTTCTGGTCCTTTACTACCCCTCTGAGCTGGAAAGGTAGTGTTACTCTGAGTTTGCAGGGAGAGTGTGAGGGAAGGGATGGGTGGAAGAAGAATTTTAGTCGCAGTATTGCCTCAGCTCACTCCTTCTGTCCATCTGGAAACCTACTTAATCATAGCTGTGGTGCTAAAGTAGAACATAGCTTCCTTCCTTTGAATTTGAGCCTCAGACAGTTCAGTGCACTTGAAACTGTTTAATTTAAAATCTCTTACAGACACCTGTAATCCCATCACTTTGATCACTTTGAGAGGCTGAAGCAGGAGTATCACAAGTTCTCAAAATAAACAAACAAATAAATAAATAAGGCTGTGGATCAGCAATAGAGTATCCCTGGATTTGGTCCTCAGTACCACAAAATAAACAAACAAAAAAAACCTCTTATGTATTCAATATGTTTTACACACACCACCAGATGTATACAATTCAGATAAAGGAATTTACAATTTATAATACCATGCTAGAATTGTATGTGTACATGCGACACAAACAAAGCTGGCTCAGTCATTCATTCTTCAGACGTAGATCTGAGTAAACAATGGAGCTGTACTTACTGTTGAGCTAGGGCACTAAGATCATTTATTAACATAAGGGAATAGCCCTGAAATATTCATTATGATGGTAATATAAAAATACACATTTCCATGAATTAGAGTGATCTGGAAAGATGGGAGAGGTGATTGCAAAAGTAATGAAGCCTTTCACAAATAATCACAAGTTACAAATCATTGGTTTCAGTAATGCAGGTGAATGGCCTTTGTCTCCTAGCAGAGGGCCAGGCACTCTGGTTTGGAACTCACATTCAGACATAGTTTGCCTTCTCAATTAGCAAAACTGTTCAATTTCCCCATCTAGGTTCATGTTATTGTTAGAACCATGTTCTTAGCCAACCAGGCCCAAGCCAAAATTCTTAGGAGCCATATGAATTGACAATGAGCTCACCCAGGGAAGAAAAAAAGAAAAATGAGTGTAGAGACAATGAGAAGGATAAATATACAGAAGATTTCCTCCCATGCTGAAATTAATTACAATACCCCCTTACCCTAAAAAAGTGTGTTTGGGGTTAAAGAGCACCTCCAGCAATGTACTATAATCTCAAAGGATTCACTAGTAGGCAATTATATAAATGTTCTGAATAAATTAAAAACTCCCAGAGGGGAAGAGTATTTTCCACTTAATTCCAATCTAATAGGATTTTCCAGTTCATTCCAAATGATAGTGAAGATCATAGACTTCAACACATTTTGTTTTTATAATTAAGACATTAAAATATGTTTATTCACTTAATTGAAACATAACTAGCTAAGAAAAAGGCCTTAAGTATCTGCCCACATCTATTCTCTATGAGATGAATTTAATATCCACAGCTGAAAACACTTCAAGTTCATCTAAAGAAGAAGTAAATGGAATTATACTATTATGTGTCTTTGTAAACTGAAATTGAGGCATATTCTTCATTCCTAAACTCAGATTTCATTTTCTTGAAAGGAAAGTTTGGCTGTGATATGTTTATAAAATCTTCTTAAATATATATGAACAGTTCAACTTAAAAATTTTCTTCACAGAGCTAAAAGAAAATTAATTAGCAGACAGGAATTCATACCAACAATCCAGTTCCAGGAAGAAAATAACAGAAGTGAAACTTAAATGATTTTTTTTTTTTTCTGGCACTGGGGATCAAACTCGCAACCTCACGACTCCCAGACAGGCACTTAAGCCACTGAGCCAAACTCCCAGCCCTAGTTTTTTTTTTTTTTGCGGCACCGGGGGTTGAACTCACAACCTCACACGTGCCAGGGTAGGTGCTTAAGGCACTGAGCCAAACTCCCAGCCCTGGTTTTTTGAGGCAGGGTCACATTATGTAGCTCAGGCCGGCCTTGCGCTCGAGTTGTAGCCCAAGCCAGCCTTGAACTCACAACGCTCCGCCTACCTCAGCCTCCCCAGCCCTAGTTTTTTGAGGTAGGGTCACACTATGTAGCTCAGGCAGGCCTTGCACTCGCATTGTAGCCCAAGCTGGCCTCGAACTCACAACGCTCCACCTATCTCAGCCTCCTGAGTGCTGGGATTAAAGGCGTGCGCCACCACGCCGGGCTCTTAAATGATCTTTAATAGCATCCTAATTCCAAGGTCCATTTGGAACTGTAAAGATAATTGATCCTAGGCCTCTGTTTTATGATCTAACACCACTTTATACAATGATGTAGAAAACTACTTCAAAAGTCAAATTCATTCAGATTATCAAACACTGTGAGCTAGGTTAAACTTGGCCCACAATATATACATGCAAGGAGAGATAGCATAATTTCATAGGCATCTTTGTACTCTTCCTTAATTATATCATTTTAATGGATTAAAACAAACAGCAAGGAAACATAAAAACCTTTTTCTACAGCTGTGTTTACTATCTGCCTTTTATAAAGGAAAAAAAATCTTAAACAGGCAACCCCAGTCTGCGATAAGAGCTTCCCCTGCTGAGTTACACGGCATAATCAGTCAAAGGCACAGTGCCCACCTGGACTTGCATCCCTCCGTGCTCTTGCAGAAGAAAATTAAGGCAACAGAAAGGAAAAGTCAATAGGTTTCCAAGCGAAGTGCAGCTGACACTGCAATAGAGTCACTTTTTAAAACTGTGGGCAGAAAAGATACATTATTTGCAGTCAGAATCTTAGTAACTCAACTTGCAGCATTAGCTTTCTGAACCCCCATGGTCCACATCCTAGGACTCAATCCACCTTGGATTGAATGTGTTTGGGAAAAAAAATTGCATCTGTACTGAATGTGTGAGCCGTTTGTTCTTGTATTATTCATTAAACAATTTGGCAAACTTTTTGTGTAATATTTACATTGTATCAAATATTATCAGTAATCTAGAAATGATTTTGTATCAGGGTTCCTGAGCCGGCATGGACTTGAGCAAGGGAGGTGGTTCCTGACTGGTGCAGGGGAATGACTGTGTAACCAATAAGTGATTAAGAAAAATTTTACTTTTTCCATATGAAGTCTTCAATTTTATCTTATGTCAGTGTCTCACTGTGTGACAGGCTTCTGGATGGCACATGCAGCAAGGCATTTGTAAATGCATACATTAATACAATTTATTGCTGCATCCCAGCTCATAATTTTGAGTGTGCAAATTGCATGTTTACCCAATGATTTGTGTGCATTTTAGTAGCCCCTAGCCCCATTAATGTGTGCATTTTCATTGGCTCCATAGGAAATCAAGGAACACTTTGCTGCCACAAGCTTGCTTTGCAGGCAACCTACTATGTATCTGCTAAATGAAAATAGAATTTAAGAGCCCATTGTGGTGGCATACGCCTTTAATCCCAGCACTCGGGAGGCTGAGGTAGGAGGAGCGTTGTGAGTTCGAGGCCAGCTTGGGCTACAACGCAAGCGCAAGGTCGGCCTGAACTACATAGTGCAACCCTGCCTCAAAAAACTAGGGCCAGGAGTTTGGCTCAGTGGCTTAAGCGCCTGTCTGGCAGGCACGAGGTTGTATGATCCCCAGTGCCGGGGCCGGGGGAAGATGTCTGAAAGCTTTCTTGTAAATTCCAGGAGTCCTTGGATCAATAGATGGGCAAGATATTTTCTATGAAACTCTGAACCAAATTTGAACATATTGCATTCTAGGGGTGAGAGAGAGAGCAAAGGTGGAAATTAACAAATCACATAAATAGCAGATTTAGGCAAGAATCAATCTCTCTGTGTGTGTGTGTGTGTCGTCTGTCTGTCTCTCCCTCGTTTCTGCCAAGATTCATCCTGCCCCCAGGATGGGCTCAGTTCTTCTTGACAGCATCCTTCCTCACGGCCGTCAGCACCTTACTGAGCTCCCGCTTCCTCTGGGCTCGAATGAGCGTTGCCAACCTTTTCTTGATGAATCTGGGGCCCCGTTTGTTCTTGGAGACCTACAGCAGCTTCATGGCACCCCAGTCCTAGGGGCCAAAGCCGCACCCCACCCGGATATGTTCCTCGCGGACTGGGTGTGCTTGGTGAGACGCCTGCGGTGGCGGCTGCACCCCGGTTTGCCTACGTTCTTGGTCTCCTTGCGTCTCCTGTTGAGGTCCACGGGGTCGTGGGGCCGTGCGGAGCCCTGGCTACAGCCCTTCAGAGGTCGCCGCTCTTCGACGGCTTCAGTAGCGGCAAAAGGACCAGCCGAATGGCCGTACTTCCACATAGGAAACATTCGGGATACACTGTTGGATGCCCTCTTTCCTTATACTTTCTTGTTATCTTGTTATTTGAGTCTCTGACTGTTTTACAGCTGCTCCACACTTGACCTTTAAGAGTTTCAGATACTTTCAGGATCATGCTATGGAGTAAACATGCCAGGGTGCAGGCAGTGAACTTTCACAGGAAACTTGGAGAGCACTGGGGAGACTTTTTAACACTGAGAAAAATAGATGAACCAGAGATACCCTCTTTGCTACCATGACAATACTTTTAATAGAATTACTCCTGCAACATAGAGGGTTAGCTATCTAATAATTAAAATTACCTAGTAATTTTTCCCGACTTAAAAATGGAAGTGATTAAAAGAAAAAAGGAAGAGATTAGAAAGAGAGAGAGGCATAAAAACAAAAAGCAAAAAGACAAAAACAGAACCACCCTGCTCTCTCCTAACTAGAATAATCAGTGGGTGGCATTTAATAAAAAGCCTACCGAAAGATTTTCTTCTGGGCCACACAAAAGGAGGTGAAATGATTGAGCAGTGGGTTCCAGCGATGGTTCATTTCTTTGTGACTTTCTTTTATGACAGTCATTTATGTCCAACTTGGGCCCAAATGCCACAAGGTAGGAGAAATATTCTTTAAAGTTTTCTGTTCCATTATTTGGCTTCATTTCTCATCTAGTCTAAGTCTTACGTTGAACACTTGGCACACCTTTTGCAAATTTTATAGACCTTTAAATGGCTTTTCCCCAAAGGATTTCATATGTAATTCACTTCTACTTTCACAGTAGCCTTGAGAAGTAGCTATGTCAGGCTGTTGTGGGTGGTCCTCAACTTTTATATATTTATTTTCCTTTTATTTAACTTGAGCTTGCTCATATTCCATATTGGCCTTCCTACCCATGCTTTATTGGGGAGTTTGAGCAGTGATGTGGTGGCGCTGCTGCCAGCCACAGCTGTTGGGAGGAAAGACTCTGGCCTTTGAGGGCTGGTATGACCAGAACCAGGTGTGAGTTCCCGCCACTTCTCACAAGGACTAGCAATATTCAGTCACAGATTTTCTGGCTCAGTGTGTTGCTGTCTCCTCCAGCCTGGGCAATTCCTTTTCCTCCTTGTTGTATCCTTGCAGTCCTCACTCTCTCCATGGGTAGAAAGACAAGACATTGAGGTACACAACCTTTGACTGTAATCCCTGTAAGCAAACGTGCTCCTGAGAGAGGGCTATGTCTGCTTAACTCCCTCAGATCCATAAAAGACAAATAGCTCCCTCACCTGCCCTCCAGGTGGTTGGGATAGAGAAGTAGCATGACAAGGAATATCAGAGCTCTTATATTTGTTTACTTCCTTGAGAACGGATATCTACTTTCATTACATTCACTTTGAATAAAAGATACTCCTTGAATAACTGTTTACTAGATTAATACACTGAGGCCCAATGAGTCTACTTGAATAATCATAGCTTGCTTTTGCTTGGCATTTTAAAATGATTTTTAAAATTCCAGATTATTTATATATATATAATGTATATAAAATTTGGAATTTACTCTCCAAATAGCCTTGAAAGTTAAGTAAGGCAGGAGAAACCTGACTTCCTAAGTTCCTATTTGACATACACTATGCAAAACTGTGCCATTACTGGAGTAGTCAAAATTTTCCCACAGTCAAAATAAAATCCCTCTCTCTCTCCCCATACACAGCACACACACACAGTGTTTGACACAGACAGAAGCAAACCTTTTACTCTTCACATAACAAGCAACTATGCTCATTACACATTTACAATGTGCTAAACACATTGCATGCATTATTTCATCTACTACAGTAGAATATTTAGAAATAATGCATTGAAGGCATTTAAAGGTGATATCATTACCCCCATTTTACACTGAGGAATGTGAGACAGAGAGGTTAAGAAACCTAATTACGATCCTGTGGCTAGGCTAATAAGTTTATTGCATGGAAAATCTCTAATACTACAATTCCTATGCCCCGTGGAAAATAAAAGCAAATAATTGGAACTTGAGACATAAGTGTTTCCATTGCTCACCTTGTTCTCTTTGTGTTCTTAAACCAGAAGATGTATTTCTTCTCTTTTAATTATAATGATTTCTTTATACCAGCACTTTCCTTTTCTTTTAATGATTCTCACTATTCTTTGAGATATATTGATATCTGGGGTAGGAGCTCAACATTAGAGCAAGGGAAATTCAAAGCAATTTGCTCTAATAGAAAGCTCAGCTTCACTAAGTCAGGCACATAAAGGCAAATAACATGTTCTCACTTATATGTGGATGTGAAAGGTAATCTCAAAGAAGTAGAGAATAGAGTAGTGGTTAACAGAGCTTGGAAAGGCATAGGGATACGAAGATGGAGAGATAGTGGGTAACAGGTATGGGATGCAATTGAATAGAAGGGATAATTTTGAGTGTCTTCTAGCACAGCAGGGTAACTATGGTAGACAACACTATTAACCATATATTTCAAAATAGCTAATGGAGGACATTTTGAACCTTGACACAAAGAAATGACGTCTCTAAGTTAGTAGATCTTGGAGCCATCTTGATCTGATCATTATGCTTTATGTGCATGTACTAAAATGTCACAGTGTATAACACAAATACATACAAGGCTGCAGGTTAGTTTAAAAAACATGTTTAGAAAGATAAAGCGCAATTTCATAACCAATGTTAAACATGGATGAATGATTGGTCCCTGGAGCTAGTGACAAGTTTTCAGGGTGCTGAGCAGGAGATCCTATGTCACTACTTGTTTTCATTCTTTCTTAGCCCTTGCTCTTCACACACATGTATCTCACATCTGCCTACAGACTATTCTGCATTTTTCACACTGTTTCTTATCAAAGTCAAGTCATTTTTGTTAAGCAAAAAGGAGATGTTAGTAATCATACTAGCATGCCAGAAGTAAATGGGAGTAATCCTGGCCAAATCTTGATTTTGTGGTATATTTCTAACACTCTGCAAAGATTTTCAGGAAACTGTCCCCTGCCCAGTAACTTGGCATCATGGGAAAGTGCCCAGGTGACAGAGCAGCGACTTTCTAGGGATTGACCTACATGACCCATACGTTGCAGGTTAGGGATGGTCAAGACCACTTCCTGTGGTTGTGCAGGTTGTATATTACTCAAACATGCTACGATGAAACAGAAATAGGAATTGGCTCCCAGCCTGCATCATCCTTGCTCAGCCTTGTGTCCAGTTAAGAGATTGTATCTGCTCTGTGAAAAGTACATCAGTTTCTAATTCACACAAAGGCACCACTTAGGCTGGTGGATTTACTGAGTACAACAAAGTTCAATCCTTTGTCTATTTTTTTCCTGTGTTGTCTCCTTATTCTCCACTTCAATTATTTTCTTTTTAATCGTCTTGGTAGAAATCATACCTCTATATTTTTTAAATCACTTAAGCTATATTCCTTACATAAAAGAAAACTTCAGAGAATTGAAACCTGAATCTTCTAAATGCTTAAAATTATTCTGAAAGGTTTTATTTTCTTTTCAGTTTGGGCCTCCCAAAGGGATTTTCAAAATCCAGTATATGAAAAGACTATAAATGCTTGTGCCTGAACTGACCATGCATTAAAGTGCTATATTTCTTTTCTTCTGTGAGGTGTTCCCTGTGCACAAAGATCTTCCTTACTGCTAAGGTTTCTTCAAAGAGTAAAACTTAGAGGATGGTTACCTTTCACAAACTTTAAAAATATTCTTCCTGCCCTTGCAAGAGAAATTATTATATGGTGTAATTAATGTTGGACCAGAGACCCAAAGAACAATGAATGTTTCAAACACAAATTGCTTTTGAGAATCATCATCCTATTCTAGGCTTGAAGACATTCATGTAGGAGATTAACAGAGAATTTTAATAAAAACTCTTTGGATAAAGGAAATCAGATAAGAAACGCCAGTTTGTCTTGTAAGTTGCTTGAGCAGATCTGTCACAACAGACATTGCCCCAGATTGCGGAACCCTTTCCTTCTAACATCTTTTAATGGTAGTAGAACTTACAATGCCATAATTTCCTTTCATTTTTGACAGTGTTATACTATCTTTATAGACTTACACTGACAGCATTTCATCTCAGCATCATTAGATCATCTCACCTGACTTTTGCATGGCGCACATCATTGCATTATGATGGTGCTATACAATTAGCAGTGAAATGAATAGGGTATTAACATGATCACTGAAAATAGTTAGCACATACAGACATAGCATTCTGCATTTGAAAGTATTTTATAGCTATTAATTAGCCTGCCCGATGCTCATGGGATTCAGCAAAACTTATTTTTCTTTTTTTCACCAAGTAGAATAACCAATAGAGTGCCTTAGACAATATTACAGGAGCAAGCAGTGGCTGAAGTTTTCTTCTTTTACTTTTTTAAGCCTAAGAAATTTGGTTATAAAGACATATAATAAATAGTAACTGTCTTTCAGGCAAGACATGAGAAATTTTCACTTAATTTAGAAGGTCCACTTTTTATATTTTCTATTTGCATTCTTGTCATGTCAATGAATGAAAATCAACTCGAAGTTTTGCAAAGAGAATTATTTAAAGGCTCTATTGTAACAAAATGGAATTGATTTGCTCTAGGAAAAAACATTCAACTTCTAATTACTAATCAGGAAGTGGTGAATCTAAGGATGATACATAAACAATATTAGAGCTATAGCAATCTTAATTACTTTCTTACTTTTTTTTTTTTTTTTTTTACATCACCGGAGATTGAACTCACAACCTCGCACCTGCCAGGGTAGTCGCTTAAGCCACTGAGCCAAACTCCCTGCCCTAGCAATCTTAATTATTGAGGCTCAATTTCCTTCATAGTTTTTCTAAAATATTTCTCAAACAAAGTACCCTACCAATGACACACCAGGCTTAAGAGACCTGGTGTTAACTGTTTAAAGGATGGACTAATTTCTTTTTCTAAATCCTTTTTATTTTATTTTATTTTTTTCTCTTTTTTCTCTTTCTTTTTTTTTCTAAATCCTATAGTTCATTCTGATTTCCAATTTTAGAGTGATGAAATAAATCACCTGTGTGAATTGGTCAGTACGTAATGCACCTTCTGAGCCTGAGTTTTCTTAGTTGTATAATTATGAAGTAAATACCAGGCGGAATATGAAGGTAAAATGAGATGATAGATGTAAAACTCTTTGTGTTATGGACTAGAAACTGGTGGTCAACTTAGCACCAGTTGAATTAAATCAGCATGGTGCTGAGTGTAGATGGCCCACCCAAGGAAAGTTGCCAGCATATGAAGAGACATGGAGAGGAAGAGCAGGGCATTGTGGGTTCTCCTAAGTGTTGATGTTTGGAGTTCTTAGTTCTCCTGGAGAAGTCTGTCATGCTGGCTTCCCCAACATGGATTCGGCCATTATTGTTGGAGGAGCTCAAGACCTTGTCGTTGAGAGTGGCTGAGGTTCACTTTGGGGGAGCTCTGGTCCTTGCTCTGAGCATTGCTTCCTGGCTCCTGAGGGGAAATGTTTGCTGCTTAATCTCCAGGAGAAGCTTGTCACGCTGACTTCCTGGAATGTACTTGACTGTTCTCATTGTCAGAGGAGTTTGGGACCTCATTGTTCCTGAGGAAGGCTGTGGTAATTTTCAGGGTAGCCCTGCTCCTTATTTTGAGCGTTGCTTTTTGGCTCCAGTATAGAACACTCAACCTACTGGCACAGCTCCTTCACCCTGCTGGCATAGACTTTCTGGCTTCCACTGCTGACCTTTGGGCCTTCCCAGTGCAGATCCATAAAACAGACTGGCACGAGTCCTTGTTATGGGCTCTAGACCTCCAGTTGGACTCTGGGGGACATTGTCATGGGCTCTGTGTCTTCAGCTGTACTCTTGCAGGACACTGCTGTGGGATCCAGGCCCTTGGCTGAATATTTTGAATCTTCGATGTTGTGGAAAGATTTCCTGAACTTTCTCATATTTAACTCCAGGTGACCATCATAAAATAACATAAATTCTGTGTCCTGTATGTAAGTGTTCTCCTTGCAACCCCTGACTATAACACTTGGCTTAACACTTGAGCATAGTTTTCACTCAGTAAGAAGGAAGATTTTCTATAATGCAAGGGACCTTCCACAGCCTAGGAGCTATGGCAGAAATGGTGGTGGTTTGAAAGCGGGACTTTTCAGGAGACATTTCTTTATGCTTAACCCTTCTGCTGGAGAGGGCAATATTCCAGAGTCTTGGGGTTATTATTTTCCTTGGATATTCTCCACATTGATTCAGCATTGAAAGTGTTGCCAATGGACAAAACTTACAGATGGATTAGAATCAGTTTATTTTGCTTTGTCTATATCAATAGGGTAATAGCATGATTTATGCTAATATTGTTTTACCAAATTTCATGAATTCTCTGCCTATCCCTATGTCCTTGAGATTTCTACCTACTTTGTTTTGTAGTAAATTTAGTGTTTCTGTCTTAATATTTAGATCATTGATTCATTTTGACTTTAGTTTAGTGGATAGTGATAGGCATTGGTCAAGTTTAAGTCTTTGGCATGTGGAAAACCAATTTTTCCAGCACCATTTATTAAAAAGGTTATTTTTTTCCCAGTGAACCTGTTTGGCCCCTTTTTCAAAGATAAGGTGGCTGAGAGTGTTTGTAGTTGTGTCTGTATCTTCTCTTCTGTTCCACTGATATTCAGGTCTGTTTATTTGCCAGTACCATGTTGATTTTATTATAGCAGCTTTGTAGTATAATTTCAGGTCAGGGATTGTGATGCCTCCTGCCTTGCCTTTGTTGCCCAATTGCCTTTGCTAGTCTAGGTCTCCTCTGGCTCCAGATGAATTTTAGGAGTATTTTTTCTAGATCTGTGAGGTATGTTAATGGTATTTTAATTGGGATTGTATTAAACCTGTATAACAGTTTTGGGAGTATGGCCATTTTCACAATGTTGGTTCTTCCTATCCATAAGCAAAGGATATCTTTCCATTTTCTGATTCCTCTTTGATTTCTTTTTTCAGAATACTGTATTTTTCAATGTATTAATCCTTTACTTCCTTTGTTAGATTTATTTCTAAATGTTTCATGTTTTTGGATGATATTGTGAAGGGTGTGTTTTCTCTAATTTCTTTTTCAGTGAGTTTGTTGTTTGCCTTCAAGAATGCTATTGACTTTTGAGTGTCGATTTTTTTTTTGAGTTCTGATTTTGTAACTGGTAATGCTGCTGAACTTGTTATTAAATCTAGAAGTTTGTTCGTGGAGTTTTTGGGGTCTTCTATGTAGAGTATCATGTCATCTGTGAATAATGATATTTTAACTTCTTCCTTCCTACACTTATTCCTTTTATTTGTTTCTCTTGTCTAATTGCTCTGGCTAATGTTTCCAGAGCTATACTGAGTAGGAGTGGTGATAGTGGACATCCTTGTCTTGTTCCTGATTTTAGAGGGAAAGATTTTGGATTTTGTTCATTTAGTATGATGTTGGCTGTTGGTTTGTCATAGATGGCTTTTATCAGGTTGAGGTAAAGACCATCTATTCCAATATTTTCTAGGGTTTTTGCCATGAATGAGTGTTGGACTTTATCAAAAGCTTTTTCAGTATCTATTGAGATGATGATGTTATTTTTGTCTTTCGCTCTGTTACTATGGTGTATTACATTTATTCATTTGCATATGTTAAATCATCCCCGCATTCTTGGGATGAAATCCACTTGGTCATAGTACAATCTTCTTGATAATTTGCTGCATTGTGTTTGCTAGTATCTTATTGAGGAGTTTTTCATCTGTGTCCATTAGGGAAATTGGCCTGTAGTTCTCTTTTTTGGTTGGGTCTTTCTCAGTTTTTTTTTTTTTTTTGTTTGTTTGTTTTTTGTGGTACCTGGGATCAAACTCACAACCTCACACCTGCCAGACAGGCACTTAAGCCACTGAGGCAAACTCCTGGCCCTAGTTTTGTGAGGCAGGGTCACACTAGGTAGCTCAGACCAGCCTTGCACTTGCGTTGTAGCCCAATCTGGCCTCGAACTCACAACACTCTTCCTACCTCAGCCTTCTTTCTCTGGTTTTGATATCAGGGTAATACTTTACTTCAAGGATAATTTAGAGAGAATTGTTTCCCTTTAAGTTTCATTAATGAGTTTGAGGAGTATTGGTGTTAAATCATCTCTAAATTTCTTGTGGAATTCAACTGTGAATGCATCAGGATCTGGGCTTTTATTTGTTGCTAGGTTTTTAATTATACTTTCAATTTTACTAACTGATACTTGGCTATTCGGGATTTTTGTATTTTCTTGATCCACTTTTGGTAATTCGTAGATTTTGAGGAATCTTTCCATTTCTTCTGTGTGTTTCATCTTACAAGAGTATAGATTTTCAAAATAGGTATTGATGATCTGAATTTCCACAGGCTCTGTAGTGATTTCACCCTTTTCATGTGGATTTGAGTTTTTTCTTTCCTCTTTTTGATAAGATTGACTAGGGATTTATCAATTTTATTTATTCTTTCAAAGAACCAACTGTTTGACTCATTAATTCTTTGTATTGTTTTCTTAGTCTCAATTGCATTGATTTCTGCTCTAATCTTTATAAATTCCTCCCTTTTTTGGGTTTTGGGCTTGACTTGCTCTTCTTTTTCTGGAAGTTTGAGGTGCAGCATTAGGTTGTTGTTTATTTGTGTTTGTTCCATTTTCCCGATGTGGGAATTGCTGCTATAAATTTCCCTCTGTGAACTGCTTTCATCGTGTTCCACAGGTTCCAGCTGTTTTGCATTTTTGTTCAATTGTAGGTACTGTTCTATCTCTTCTTTAATTTTTTCTGTGACCCATTGGTTATTTAGGAGAGTGTTATTTAATTTCCATGTGTTTATGGGGTTCTTGTGATTTCCTTTGTCATTAATTTCCAATTTTATTGTGCTAGTCAGATAATATGCCTGGGATAATTTCAATTTCTTTGCATTTACTTAAGCACATTCTGTAAGCTAATATATGGTCTATTTTAGAAAATGATCCATAGAAGAATGTGTATGCTGATGTTGTTGGGTGGAGCACTCTGTATGCATCTACTAGGTCCATTTGTTCATAAACTTAATTCCATTCTATTACTTCTTTGCTGATTTTTTTGTCTGATTGACCTGTCTTTTTCTGAAAATGGGGTGTTAAGGTATTATTGCTGATTTGAATTTTCATGTCTATTAACATTTGTCTTACATAGTTGGGTACTCCCATGTTTGGTGCATATATATTAATGATTGTAATCTCTTCCTCTTAAAGTTCTCCCCTAACAAGTATGTAGTGACCTTCTTTATCTTTTTTGATCAGTCTTGATTTGAAGTTCGTATTGTCTGCAAACAGAATAGCTACATCTGCTTTTTTCTGGGTTACTGTTGCATGGAGTATTGTTTTACATCAATTGACTTTTAGTCTATGAATTTCCTTTTGAGTTAAATGTGTTTCTTGTAGACAGCATATTGTTGAATTTTGTTTCTTAATCCACTCTACTAGTCTGTGTCTTTTTATTGCTAAGTTGAGGTCATTTACATTGATGGATTTAACTGATAAGTACTGACTTACATTTGTCATATTATCTTTCTGTTGTTGGTTTTCTAATTTTTCTCTCTGTTTAAGTGCTTGCCCTACTTGGTGGTTTCCTTCTGCTGTTGTTGTTGGAGTTGTAGTGATCTTTATCTCTTTCTAGACTATTTTTCAGTACCCTTTTAGTGTTGGTTTTGTGGTCATGAATTTCTTTAGTTTTTCTTTGTCTTGGAAGTATCTTGTTACTCCAATGATTTTGAAAGATGGTCTTGCAGAGTACATCAATCTGGGTTGGAAGTTGTTTTCTTTCAGGAGTTGAAATATTTAACTCCAAATTATTCTTGACTTGATGGTTTTTGTTGAGAAGTCTGCTATGATTCTAATAGGTTTTCCTTCATAGGTCATCTGTTCCTTTTCTCTAACAGCTTTTAGTATTCTGTTCTTGTACTGGATTTCTGAGATCTTAATTATTATATGTCTGGGTGAAAATTTATTTTGGTTATGACTAGTTGGGGTTCTGTATGCCTCACTTATCTGTATATCAGTTTTTTTCCTGTGGTTGGAAGATGTTCTGCTATTATTTCTGTAAATAGTCTTCTTATGTCATTTGTGTTGACTCCTGCTTTTTCATCTATTAGTTTATATTGTTTATTTTTGCATCATCTTGCAGCTATTGAATTGAATTGTTATTTTCTGGTTTTTGTTGTTTTTAAGAGATCTTTCCTTTCATGATCATTAGCTCCCATCCTGTCTTCAAGGTCTGAGAGTCTATCTTCAGCTTTATTCAAATGGTTTTGCCAGCTTTCAATGGAATTTTTTTCCTGAATATCTCTTTGAATCTGCTTCATACATTCTAGTTCTTTCTTACATTGTTCATTCAAGGTTTCCATTATTTTCTTATGTTCCTCTATTTTTTTAGTTAGATTTTCTTTAGGTACACTCAGCATTTCCTTCATAATGTTTGTCAATTTTTTTATGTGAGAGATTATTTCTGATCTGATTTCCTCTATAGCTTCATGGGGTTCTTTCTTTATTTTAGCTGCTATCTTTTCAGAAAGTTCAGTTGTGTGATTTCCAGTGTCTCCCATTTCAGTGTCTCCTGGGTTTGTTCTCAGTGGTTTGGAGGCCTGATATTGCATCTTCTTCTTTTATTTTGTCATTTTTCTCTGGGACTTGTGCATCTGACCAGATACCCTCCCAATGGATTGTGCTGGGATGCTGAACTGTGCAGAGCTTGGAATCTCTGGTACCTGCACAGCTAGGCAGGGCACACCTCCAAACTATGATGCCAGGGCCTTGTGCTGGGATGGGTGGAGCTCAAAATCTTCAGGACCTGTAGGATAGGCTGGTTGCTCCCAGATGGATGGCTCTGGGGCTCTGAGCTGGGCAGGGCTTGGTACCTCTGGGACCTGTGCTGCTGGTCAGGCATTCTCCTGATGGATTGTGCTGGGACACTGGGCTGGGCAGTACTCAGATCCTCTGGGACCCATGTGGCTAGCAAGGACACACCCCTGGAGTATGGTGTTGGGGCCTTGCACCTAGCTGAGTGGAGTTGAGAACCTCCAGGACCCGTGCAGCTAGCCAGGACACCAAACTACTTTGTGACAAGCTAGTATTTTTAACCAAATGAGCTCTTGAGGTTAGGAATATTACATCATTTATATTAGAGGCTCAAACTTCAGTCTTTCTTTATACCTTGGAATTTTATTTTCCTCCTCACCCCAGGCCAAGTGTCTTTGTCTCAGATCATCTCATGCCCTGATTGGTTTCATCATTGGTGCTCCAATTGCTTTGCATTGGTACTCCAGTTGCTCTGGGCTGTATACCTGACACTTGACCAGTGATAGCTGCTCTCTCTGAGATCAGGTCTGAACTCCATGTCATGGCATATTGAAAGCTTTCAGACTCCACCCCAACCCTGTAAATCCTGAAAATCTCCATTTCTTTTGAGTTCTTCAAACAATCTCACTTATCCAGTCAAGTTGATTTCCTCTTTGTTCCTTAATCATGTTTTCTATCTCTACATCTTTGATCATTTCACTCTTCAGTATAGAAAGCAGATGTCATAGGCAGAAAGACATTTCATATAGGGGACTGGGTGCTTAAAATGTGTCAGAAGATCTGGAGGAAGAGTCTACCTGAGCCTTCAGGTACAACTCTTGGAGCACTGGGGAAGCTTGTGCCAGAAAGACCAAATCGTGTATAAGATGCAATAGTAATGGCTCAGGGATCAAGAGCTGCTGCTCTCACTGCTCTTGCAATTTCCTCTTAACCAAAGAAGTTGTGGAAAAACACTAGAATGTATTGATGAGCATCAAAATTCATATTTACATATCCTGTCACTAGTAGTAAAAAACCAAAAAAGGTATAAAATGGCATCTCCTTCATTTTTCTTTCACACATGGAATGTAAGATGTACTATTTAGTCTGTACTACATAATCCTAGTTGTAAAGAAATCTTGATGAAGAAATTGCATGGATAAAATTTGAGAATGCAAGCCCATTGTTTTAACACCAGTTCTCGTTCATTTCCCTCAAGCCTGTCCTGTTCCTTCTCTGTCTACACACATCTTATTTTCTCATTTCTCATTTTCTCATTTGCTCATTTCAGATATCTCCTCCTCCAGGAAATAGCAAGCATTGTCAATGATAGATCTTTATACTTGTTAATCATTTTTAACTCATGTTGTAGAGATGGTAAATATGTATAGTTTAAAAAGCCCCTCCTGCCTTCCCAGGCCACTGATGGTCTTTTCACTTGAATTGCAAAGTTCACTCACTCTCAAAATCCTTATCATAGTGCTCAGGTCAACCTCAAAGAGCTACTTGGAGATGATGCTTCACATAAACCCAATTTGGAATCTCTGATGTCTGTGCCATAGGCATTGGAACAACCTTTGATTATATTAGATTGCAATTCTGACTCAATTATTCCCTACAATGAGAATATCTATGAATTTGTGGGAGAAAGTCAGGAGTTCCTGAATGATGGATGTTTTTTATTTAAGAGAAAAAAAAAGACACATAAGAAAGACAAAAAGCAAAAGAGACAAACAAACGACTAGAGTATATGCACGACAGTAATGTTTTAGGTTTACAAAACAGGATGATAGAAACTTGACAATGGTTGCAATATTGCATATCATTGCCTTCAAAATGTTTCTTTACATTAACAGATATAGACATGTAAAATTGATCTAATCATATGAGTATTAACTGTTCTTTCTCAAAAACTAATACATTCAGCAGTATGTTCGTTTTAGCTATCTTACATATACATATATACAGATTTGTATCTTTTCCTTTTCTCTTCCCTCTTTCCCCCTTCTCCCCTCCCAATTACTTTTGTTCTTCAAGCAGGTTTTAACCCTTACTTAGTATTTATTGTAGATTTTGGATCATATATACTTTTTCAGTTTCTTACACTGGGGAGTCAATACAGTATTTACACATGTGGGTTTGATTTATCTCACTTATGAGTATGGTCTCAAGTCATGTCCATTTACTTATAAAAGTCTCAATGCATTCTTTCTTAATAGCTGAGTAGTACTCCATTGTATAAAAATACCACATCTTTTTGATCCGTTCTTTGACTGATGGGCACTTGGATTGTTTCCAAGGTCTGGCTATTACAAATTGTGTTGTTATAAACTTGGGTGCACAGATATCACTGTGGTATGATGTTTTCAATTCTTCTGGGAAAATACCCAGAAGAGGGATAGCTGGGTTGAATGGGATCTCTAATCCTAGCTTCTTGAGGAATCTCCACGCTGATTTCCACAGTGGTTGCCCCAATCTACACTCCCACCAACAGTGGAGAACAGTTTCTTTTTCCCCACAGCCCCTACAGCATTTGTTGTTGGTTGACTTTCTAAACTTGGCCATTTTTTCTGTAGTGAGATGGAATCTCAGTGTTGTTTTAATTTGCATTTCCCGAATGACCATTGATGTTGAACACTTTTTCATATATTTATTTGCCATTTGTATTTCTTTCTCTGAGAAGTGTGTATTCATCTCAGATGCCCATTTTTGGATTGGGTCCTTGAATTTTAGGGGCCTGATTTATTTTAATTCTTTATATGTTTTAGATAGAAGTCCTTTGTCTGATGGACAATTGACAATTTTCCCAGTTGGTAGGTTTTCTTTTCACTCTGTTGGAGATTTCCTTTGACATGCAAAAACTTTTTAGTAAGATGAGATCCTAGTTGTTGATTCTGGGAAGTGTTTCCCATGAAACTTGATTTTTGTTCATGAGCTCTCTGCCTATACCTATGACATCAAGATTTTTACCTACTCTGTCTTCTAGTAAGTTTAGTGTCTCTGTTTTAATATTCAGATCTTTGATCCATTTTGACTTTATTTTAGTGCATGGTGATAGACATGGATCTAGTTTTAGTTTAGGGCATATAGAAAGCCAGTTTTTCCAGCACCATTTGTTAAAGAGGCTATCTTTCTTCCAATGTGCATGTTTGGCCCCTTTGTCAAAGATGAGGTGGCTGAGTGTGTTTGTAGTTGTGGCTGTATCTTCTAATCTATTCCATTGATCTTCAGGTCTGTTTTGATTCCAGTACCATGCTGATTTTATCACAGTAGCTTTGTAGTATAGTTTCAAGTCGGGGATTGTGATGCCTCCTGCCTTCCCTTTGTTGCCCAGAATTGCCTT
>RJWM01008222.1:0-13898 GCA_004363535.1 Dasyprocta punctata | reverse complement strand
AAATCTGTATAATAATTTTGGAAGAATGGCCATTTCCACAATGTTTGTTCTTCCTATCCATGAACAGGGAATATCTTTCCATTTTCTGAAATCTTCGATTTCCTTCTTCAGAGTAATGTAATTTTCACTGTATAGATCTTTTACTTCCTTTGTTAGACTGATTCCTAAGTATTTCATTTTTTGGATGTTATAGTGAAGGTTGTGGTTTCCCTTATTTCTATCTCAGTGACTTTGTTGTTTGTATACAGGAATGCTATTGATTTTTGAGTGTTGACCTTGTATCCAGCTAGATTACTGAATTTGGTTATTACTTCTAGAAGTCTTCTAATGGATTTTTGGGGATCTTCTATGTAGAGTATCATATCATCTGCAAATAATGATAATTTTACTTTTTCCTTTCCTATCCTGATTCCCTTTATTTCTTTCTCTTGTCTAATTGCTCTGGCTAGTATTTCCAGAACTATACTGAATAGGAGTGGTGATAATGGACATCCTTGTCTTGTTCCTGATTTTAGGTTGAAAGTTTTCAGTTTTTGTCCGTTTAGTAAGATGTTGGCTGTTGGCTTATGATATATAGCTTTTATCAGGTTGAGTAGGCACCATTTATTCCAATTTTCTGTAAGTTTTTTTATCATGAATGGGTGTTGGATTTTGTCAAAAGCTTTTTCTGCCTCTATTGAGATGATCATGTGGTTCATGTCCTTGGCCCTATTGATATGTTGTATTATATTTATTGATTTGTGTATGTTGAACCATCCCTGCATTCCTGGGATGAATCCCACTTGATCATGGTGTATAGTCTTTCTGATAACTTGCTGTATTCTATTTGTCAGTATTTTATTGAGGATTTTGCATCTATATTTATGAGGGAGATTGGCCTGTAATTTTCTTTTTTGGTTGGGTCTTTCTCTGGTTTTGATATTAGGGTAATACTTGTTTCCAGGAATGAGTTAGGAAGACTTACTTCCCTTTTAATTTCATTGAAGACTTTGAGGAGTTTTAGCATTAAGCCTTCCCTAAATTTCTTGTAGAATTCAGCAGTGAATTCATCAGGGCCCAGGCTTTTCTTTGTTGGTAGGGTCCTAATTACATTTTCAATTTCATTAGCTGAAATTGGGTTATTCAGCAGCTTTACATCTTGATTCAGCTTTAGTAATTCATAGGTTTCTAGGAATCTGTCCATTTCTTCTGTGTTATCGAATCTATGTGAGTAAAGGTTTTCAAAGTAGGTGTTGATGATCTTCTGTATTTCCACAAGGTCTGCAGTGATTTCACCCTTTTCATTTCTTATTGCATGAATCTGAGTTTTTTCTTTCCTCTTTTTGATAAGGTTGCCTAGGATTTATCAATTTTATTTACTCTTTCAAAGAACCTACTCTTCCATTCATTAATTCTTTGTGTTGTTTTCTTAGTTTCAATTGTGTTAATTTCTGCTCTAATCTTAATAATTTCCTCTCTTCTTTGGGCTTTGAACTTGACTTGCTCTTCTTTTTCTAGAAGTTTGAGGTGTAGCATTAGGTTGTTTATGTGTGTTCTTTCCATTTTTCTGATGTGGGAATTTAGTGCTATAAATTTCCCTCTGAGGACTGCTTTCGTTGTGTCCCACAGGTTCCGGTAGTTTGTATTTGCATTTTCATTCAATTTTAGGTATTGTTTAATTTCTTCTTTAACTTCTTCTGTGATCCATAGATTGTTTAGGAGAGTATTATTTAATTTCCATGTTTTTATGCAGTTATTGTAGGTTTTTTTGTCATTCATTTCTAATTTTACTGTGCTATGGTCAGATAATATACATGGAATTATTTCAGTTCCTTTGCATTTACTTAAGCATGTTTTGTGGACCAGTATATAATCTATTTTAGAGACTGACCCATGTGCAGCTGAGAAGAATGTGTATTCTGATGTTGATAGGTGGAATACTCAGTATACATCTACTAAGTCCATTTGTTCACAAGTTTGATTCAGTTCTGCTATTTCTTTGCTGATTTTTTGTTTGGTTGATCTGTCTCTCTGTGACAGTGTGGTATTAAGGTCCCCTGTTATAACTGTATTATTGTTTATTTGATTTTTCATGTCTATTAAGAATTGTCTTACATAGTTGGATGCTCCCATATTTGGTGCATATATATTTATGATTGTAATCTCTTCCTCTTTAAGTTTTCCCCTAACAATTATGTAGTGACCTTCTTTATCTCTTTCGATCATTCTCGGTTTGAAGTTTGCATTGTCTGCAAACATAATAGCTACCCTTGCTTTTCCTGTTGCATGGAGTATTGTTTTCCAGCCTTTGATTTTTAGTCTATGAATTTCCTTTTGAATGAAATGTGTTTCTTTTACACAGCATATTGTTGGGTTTTGTTTCTTAACCTGCTCTGCTAGTCTGTTTCTTTTTATTGGTGAGTTGAGAGCATTTACATTGATTGATATAACTGATAAGTATTGGCTCGTCCCTGTCATGATATCTTTCTGTTGTTGGTTTTCTACATTTTCTGTTTAATTATTTGCCCTGCTTAGTGTTTTCCTTTTGTTGAAAGATATTGTAACTATCTTTGTCTCTTTCTAGAGTATCTTTCACTACTCTTTGTAGTGTTGGTTTGGTGGCCATAAATTTCTTCAGTTGTTCTTTGTCATGAAAGTATCTTATTTCTCCATCAATTTTTAAGGATAGTTTTGCAGGGTACATGAATCTGGGTTGAAAGTTGCTTTCTTTCAGGATTTGAAATACTTCACTCCAAGCTGTTTCTTTACTGCATTTGCTATCATTTCAGAATGTTCAGTTTTGTGACTCCCAGTGTCTTCCATTTCAGTGTCTCTTGGGTTTGTTTGCAGTGGGCTGGGGGATTGAGACTGCCTCTTGGTCTTTCATTTTGTCATTTTCTTCTGGGACCTGTGTGACTGTGTACTGCAAGGCTGGCTGGGCATTCCCCTGGTGGGTTGTGCTGAGTTGCAGGACCGGGTAGAGCTGGTTCCTCTGCACAGCTTGTGAGGGCACTCTCCTGGAGTGTACTGCTGAAGCCTCTGGCTTACTGGATGGGGCCCGAGACCACCAGGATCCAGGTGGTTAGGTCAAGTGTACCCCGGAGTGTGGCACCACCCAGACCCTGAGTCTGGCTGCAAGAGGTTCAGAACCTCTGGAGTGCCAGGCAAGCCCAGGTGAGTCTCAGGCCTACAGTGCCAGGGCCTTGCTCCTGGCTGGGTGGGCCCACAGCCTCTAGGACCCACCACGCCAGCTGCACCCCTGAACAATGGAACTCATGCCCTGCACTCTGATGCGCAGAGCCCAAGCTCTCCAAGGCCCTACATCTACACTGGCCAGTCCCTGATGAGCACCTCTGGGGTCCTGGGCTGGGCTGGGCTCAGTACCTCTGTGTTCTGCAAGGCTGGCTGGGCATTCCCCTGGTGGGTTGTGCTGAGTTGCGGGACCAGGTGGAGCTGGATCCTCTGTGCAGCTAGTGAGGGCACATTCCTGAAGTGTGCTGGTGGATCTTCCACCTTACTGGATGGGTGCCAAGACCTCAGGGGCCCAGGCAGCTAGGCAGAGCATACCCCGAAATGTGGTTCCACCCAGACCCTGAGTCTGGCTACAAGGAGTTCCGAGCCTCTGGAGTGCCAGGCAAGCCCGGGCCAGACCCAGGCCTACAGTGCTGGGGCCTTGCTCCTGTGTGATGGATTTTAAAACTGGAAAGAGTTTCAAGAAATAACACAGTAGTGCTCATCTTCTGAGGAAACGAAGGTATTATACATTGGTTTAAAAATTAATAAACTACATGAGTGTAGTGATGCACATTTACAGCCCATCCCTGAAGGAGGCTGAGGCACGAATATCACAAGTTCAAGTCCTACTTAGGCAATTTAGCGAGTCCCTATTTCAAAATGAAAAATACAGAAGGGTTGGTGATGCAGCTCAGTGCAAGAACTCTGGGTTCTGTATCTAGCACTGAGTAAATAAATAAATAAACTGAGGCCCAGATGAATTAAATAAACTTCCGAGGTAAGACAGATAAAATATGTTTCTTCTTCTTCTTCTTTTTTTTTTTTTTTTGGTGGCACTGGGGATTGAACTCACAACCTGGCGCCTGCCTGACAGGTGTGTAAGCTGCTGAGCCAAACTCCTGGCCCTGTTTTTTTGAGGCCAGGTCACACTGTGTAGCTCAGGCCAACCTTGCACTTGCATTGTAGCCCAAGCTGGCCTTGAACTCACAACGCTCCTCCTACCTCAGCCTCCTGAGTGCTGGGATTAAAGGCGTGCACCACCATGCCTGGCTAATATGTTTCTTCTGACAACAAAATGTTATTGTTAAGGTTAAATCATAGATATATCTACTCCAAATTTTTCTGTATTTTTATTATTGATCATTAATCCAAATATATCAAATATAACCTTAGTAACTGAATTTTTCTGCTTACTACAATTTTCTTTTCTGTCAAGGAAGTAATCCCAAATGGCAAAAAGAACTGTAATTTTAAGCTTAATGCTGTTGTAGTTGTTCTCCACGTCTAACCTTGAAAAAAACTACAAAATAGGGAAAACTCATCTAGATTGATCCTTGTCATTAAGCATTCCCCCTTTTTCTTTCTTCTTTTGAGTTTCCAGGACTCTCTTAGAGATATTTATGGCTTCCCACAGGCATTTCCTCTCTGGGGAGTAGCACATGCGCTAGAGCTTCTTCATTTATCATCTTTCATTCTTCAGGACACTGATCACCTTTTTGAGCTATTAACCTGAAGCCTATGAAATGATAAGCGTTTTTGCGTCTTTGCCCCAACATTGTCTTAGTGATTTCTCCTTTACTTACCTTTGCAGGCCTGTTAGCTTTCTATTGCTGCCATGACAAATGACTGGAAACTGAATGACATAGCATAACACAACTAAGTATCTGATGGTCTGTAGATCACAAAGTCTGGTATGAGTCTCGCCAGGTGTTTGTGGGCTGCATTTCTTCTGGAGCTCTAGGGGAGAATCCATTTCCTGCTCAGGATGTTGTTGGTCAAATTCACTACCTTGTAGTTTGTAGGACCGAAGTCCTAATTGTTCTGCTGGATGTTAGCAGAGAGCTGTCCCTAGCTTGTTGAAGCCACTGTGTTCCCAGCGCGTGGACCTCTTATACTATCTTTAAAGCCTGCAGCAGTGACTGAGGTCTTCGTGTCACATCTCTCTGACCCACATTTCTGCTTTTAAGGGCTTGTATGATTGATTAGGCCCACTCAAATAATCTAGGATGGCTTTCTCATCTCTGGGCTGTAATTGTAATTGTATTTCAGGGTCCATTTTGCGGTGGTTCCAGGAAGTAGAACATTGAGATCTTTGGGTGCTATTCTCTAACTGCCACATTTGGCTTTTATGGCATGATCCCATCCAACTTTCCCTCTTTAACTTTTTCTTTCTTTTTTCCTTTTGTCCTTCTTAACATAGCATTGGAATCCACTGTAATTATGTGTTTATAGGTACATAAATACATAGTGATACAAAAATGATAAAGGCATGGCCCCTGCCTTCAAGTAATTATGTGGTGGCTCTTCTCATACTCTTCTGATCACATCTCCTTTTGAGAATTAACTGTCTCACTTTTATCCCCACACATGGAACCTGTCAGTGTCTTTCTCACTTTCTTATTGCTGGGACACAATACCCAACATCCACAATTAAAAGGAGAAGAGATTTATTTTGGATCATGGTTTTGAAGTTTCAGTCCATGTTTGTCAGGCTCAGACATAGAAACTGCATAGTGGATGGGGCTGGACAAAGGGGAACTACTCACTTTATTAGGCCCGGAAGCAGAGAGGGAAGGAAGGAGCAGATCAGGGAGATACCCCCTTCCAGGCCATGCCCCCGTGACCTGCTTTTTCTGAAGAGACTCCATTTAGCTACAAACTCATCAGTGGACTAATCTACCAATAAGTATAGTGCCCCAGTGACCTAATCACCTCCCCCAAGCCCCACTTACGAGTGTATGAGGCTTGGGGGGGTGCACATCTAGATATGAGTCATAACAGTGTCTTATTCTTGAAATAATTCAATACAGACACTTCTGCATAGTAAGTCTATTATTGCTCATGATCCTAGATTCTACATCACTTTTTCAAACCTCTTTCCTGAATTCTAGTTATAAATCTTCATTAGATACTTCCATTTATTCTGCCATCGTCTTCAACTCAGTATGGGTAGAACTCATCATTGTGCTTCAGACTTCCATCTGTGAGCCCAAAATTCTCCTAGTCGTAAAGGTGATAGTCAATCTTGACTACCCCTTGTAATAGGATATTAAAGTGAAGTATTTTTTCTTTGATGATGTCTAATTAATAGTTGTCCCCAAAGCTCTTATATCCAGAGCTAGGTTTGGACAGCTTATATCATGAATTTTTCCCCACTGTTTAAGGAAGACTCAAACCTCTGATGAGTCAGCTCTAAAGTGGGAGTTGGGAGTGAAAAGGAAATCATAAGTAGTCTTTGCCTGAGGTTCAGCTGGCCTGAAACCTGTTTTGTCCTGGAAGATACTCAGAACGTATCTCTTAGATTCCCTTGTATTTGTAAATTCTCATGTAGAAAAGCTGATGGCCTCACCACTCTCAGTGTAGGGCATTCAAACCCTCAGCATGAACCTCCTGCTTTCAAACCCAGTGAAGAGCTTGACAGTGTTGGCAAGGGTTCTTAACATTTTTTGAATGATCATGGATCCATGAGGGAATCTAGTGAAGCCCATGGAGTCCTTTTTTTTTTTTTTTCCCGGCACTGGGGATTGAACTCACAACTTTGCACCTGTCAGTCAGGCGCTTAAGTCATTGAGCCAAACTCCCAGCCCTGGTTTTTTGAGGCAGGGTCACACTATGCAGCTCAGACTGGCCTTGTGCTCTCATTGTAGCCCAAGTCAGCCTTGAATTCACAGCGCTCCTCCTGCCTCAGCCTCCTGAGTGCTGGGATTAAAGGCGTGAGCCACCATACCCAGCTGGGTCCTTTTTTAAATAATATTTGTTAATGTATAAAATAAAACCTAAAGATCACAGTGAAATTCAATTTTGAAATAGTTGATGAAGTATTTTTAAAACCAAATTTGTAATATAATATATGATGTTATTTCTTAGTGCATTCAATTATAAAATCTGGCAAAATAACTATTACAATTCCAAAGTAGTGATGGTATAGTGACAGAGATAACTGTAATACTTGTAGTATGAAATAAAAATATCTACAATTTATTTTGGCCGAAGTCACAGGGCTAATACATGCCTTTCATTTGACACAGTGCATAGGGACCTGCACTTAAAGATGGTTAAAATGGTAAACTTTCATTTCTGCGTATTTTACTAAATAATAAGTAAAATAAAAAACCAAAAATGAGGCATCACTTCTCATGCACCATGATAACTAGATTAATCACTAGCAAATATTAAATGGTGGGACAATCAAACTAATCAAAATGCAGCACAGCCCTCTCAGTTCTCCTAGACTTCATTTTTCTTCTAGGTTTGAGGGTCATGCTCTGTGTTTGATGCAAATTCTGAGTCTTACTTGAAATCTTTCTCATCTTTCTACTGAGTTAAATCCTTCTCATTTTAAAAGTTCCAGTTCAAATTCCATTTTCAATATGAAATCTTCCCCTGATTCCCATTCATTAATTTCTGTTCTGTGGACTATCCTTGACTTTATTGTTTGTACCATTACTTTCCTCTTTTGATAAAATGTTTAACATTATTTAAACATTTAAAAAAGCTTTTTACATAGTTGTTATGGTTTATATCTAGATGTAGTCATAGGTGGGGCTTTTTGGAGTTGGCTGGATCTAGGGTACGTGATGCTGGGATCAAGGATGCAATGCTATGATTAAGAGTGTGAGTGCTACCCTCCCTAAGGGGAGCCTGAATAAAATATAAGGGACAAAAATGGTCTTGTTGCTTGCTGCTTGTTGCCTTCTGCCCACCATGAACTGTTTCTCCTCTGTGATTCCCCCCGCTGCCATGCCATGCTGACTTGGAGCCAGCCAACTATGAACGAGCCTTTACAAACTCTGAGCCAAATAAATCTTTCCTCCTAACTTTGGATGTTGGGCATTTTGTCTCAGTAATGAAAAAAAGTAACTAAGACAATAGTCAGTGTTGACAGTCACATTGGCATCAATTTATCTTGTGCTGTATTCTTTCTGTCCAACTAACCTTTACACACTATAGGAAAGAGAAGAATATTTTTGTGTTTCTGGTTCTTTTATGATACCAGACTCTGACTCTGCATGTATTGTTCACTGAGTACTTGTTGGTCCATCATGTGATTCTGTGCTCTTCTTGCCAATGTAATCTTCACAGAGCATTTTTGAAAAAAAATCCCTTAATTTAATGTTTCTCAATCTGTTTTTTGTTTTTTGCCATTGTAGCCCCCACTAACAGGAACCTTTAAGGAAATATTTTGTTAACCATCTTCCCTGTGAAATAATACTACAGACAGAAAGTCTATCTCTTAATCATACATAATAAGTGTAATACATAATCATACATACATAATCATACATAAAAAGTAAGATTTTCTTTTTCTTCTAAGAACCTAGCTTTGCCCCTGAAAGTTCACCGTTGAGAATGTGCATCTCAGCAAGAACAGGTGGACTTTTAACCTGTTCACCAGGGCATCAGAGAAGATGTTTTGGCTGTTTTTCAGGCAGTTAAGCCCTTTCAGAGCACAGCACCAAGGACTTCTTCTACTTACCCCCGAATCCCTAAAAATGTGACCTTTTTTTGTCTCTTATTATTGCCTTTGGTGTTAGTTTCCTACATTCGTGGAAGACAGAGTCTGAAAATATTCTCACTAATATGCACACTTTTTCCTAAATCCTATTGTTACTGGGTTCTTAACCCATTCTCTTAATTTTTTTTTGGCAGGGGGAGAAGCAGCTGTAGTTGACACAGGTAATAAATATGCAGTGTTCCCTTTTCTCCTTTGTGCATGGGCTAGCTGGAAAGAAACGGTAGAGGACATCCACAGGATACAAGGCTGCAGCAGCACACATAGTGTTGTATTTATTTGAATTGGACCAAGAGGGTCCAATTCAAGTCCCACATCCTGGACCAGTGTTCACAGCTCTCCCACATTTGTTCTATTCTGTCTGGGTAGATGAATAGAGGGAACACCCTGAAAGTTTCAATAGTAATTGACACCTGACAGGACAGTCATAAACATAAAATTAATACATTTGAAAATATATTCTGGATACTGTGATTCAAGACTTTTGTGAGCACAAGCTCCTTCTTCCTTATTGACCATACAGGATCAGCCAAGCTCTTGATTTCACATCCCTTCTCTTTGCTCGGATGTGGTGTGGAGCTGGCACAGGTCCCATGCTGGAGTGTGGGAGCATCCGGACAAAGTATTTCCAAAGCGCATGCCAGACAAGTCATCGTGAAGAACACATTCCTCCTGGGACTCTTTGCCCAGAGTTTTAATTGCTTTTCCCTCTCTACTCTGAGCTTCCCATCCAAACTGTTACATTTTTGTTTATATTAAAATATTCTATTAGACTTCATCACCAATAGCCAATTGTTAATTTGAAAGTCTTTTTTCATAAAACTAAATACAAAATTTTTTTTTCACCCAAGTTAAAGTGATCAAACAGTTCTCTTCTTTTATAACACTTAAAGCTGGGATTCCTGCCAAATACGTGATTTTCTGTTGTTACCATATTTTGACTTCACATGAAAATAATCACCTACATTACAAATATTATTGCATCACATATATTAGGAAAACTTTGCATGGCTTCTGGTAGAATTGAGAGATACTAACAATTTCTTTTTGGTTGCTCCAAAGTATTCTATAAATCACTTAACAAGTACCCAAAAATATTGCCAAGATGATTTTTAATGGAAAATGTGTAAAGTTCTTCATGTGTAAGCATTATAAATGAAAAATATATACTCTATAATATTATTTTGCAAACATTTTAACTTATAAAATATGGACTCCACAATTATAAGTTGGTTCTTTTTTTTTTTTCCAGAATACTGAAAAAAAAGTTTCTGGCTTATTAGTGCAGAAGAGCTGATGAAGATAAGTGAATAACTAGGAGCTTAATTTGAGATTAATAAATCTCTATTGATTTTTTATATTTATGTAATGGCAAACAAAGTAATCCTTTAATTTTCTTCTACTACCGTAAATTCTTAGAAAGTTATCCATATTGTTTCAAAGTCTCATTTCATTTTGTCAATATAAATATTGCTTTATATCACAGTTTTCATTCTTTGAAATTAAACCAATGTATACAAACTTGAATATCTACAATCAATATAAGAATTCATCATAGTGTGTGATATTTTCAAGAATTAAGTTGCTACAAGGCATTTAAAATTGGGCTTCATTACTTTTTCACATTTTGTGGGTATATATATATATAGAGTAGGTATATATATATAGAGTAGGTATATATATATAGTGGCCTTTCTGGCCACTCAGTTCTGGGTAGCATGACTAATATTGGAGAATGTATCAACCTGAATCTGTCCCTCACAGTGAATAGAGTAGATGGAAAGAACAGAAAGTTTTCTTTGGAGATGGACAGAGGAAGAGAAAGGGGGAGAGAGAGGGAGGGAGAGAGAGAGAGAGAGAGAGAGAGACAGACAGACAGACAGACAGACAGACAGACAGACAGACAGAGGGCTTTGTGTACATCCTCAGCACCCTTGCAAACCTGGCTGCTTGTGCACTGCAGGACTGGCACTCCTGTCTGGGACCTTGAAGTCATTTACATCTTTGTCCTTGGAATCTTTTGAGCTCCCCTGCACTGATTCCTCTGAAGCCAGAATATGTGAGTTAAAATCATGGCGAGAGGTGATTTTTTCTTATTTTGTGCCCTTAGGAGTCCAGCTGAGGAGACGACCAAGCAGTTCTCCAGAGATGCAGATGCCTACAAGAAAATTGTTGCCTAGAGATTTGGCCGTGTTTGCCTCCCAAGTTCAGGAGACAGAACCAACCGGCTTTAGAAGAATCAACAGTTTTAAAGGGTTGGGCGGAGGGGAATGTAGCTCCGTAGTAGAGTGCTTGTCTACCGCGTACAAGGCCCTAGGTTCCATACCCGGCACAATGAAAAAAAATCCAATACAACATCTATGCCAACCCTCAGCTCCTTCAAAAAAAAAAAAAAAAAAAAAAAAGAGAGAGAGAAAATATATTTTCATGAATTTAAGGAATAACTTTGTATTTTCTTTAATCACCTTACTTCAATAAGAATTTTAGTTCCTTCATAGAGTTTTATAATCAGAGATAGCACCAGGGAGTGGAAATTCTTTTGTTACCCAAGAAAGCAGGTGACAGAAAAATCCAGTTTAAGTTTGTAGACTTATGAATTCATGCATCCATGTGAGTATGTGGCTGGTTTTCTGTCACTTTAATTTAAAATAGTATATTTGAGGAGTAGGGAAAAAATCCAAGAGTTTTGGTTAAATACAATTTGGTTACTATACAAGATGGTCTTTAAATATTTCATTAGGTATTTTATGCTGTATTTATTTACAAAGAGTACATACAGTGCTACTTAAGAGTCTTTATTAGGTACACAAAACATGTTGTTATAGGATGTTATGTTCAGACCATAAGCCATAGCCTAAACATATAAAATAATTAAAATATCCAAAATATCCTTAATAGTGTGTGGTAATTAGTACTATGTAAACACACAAGAAAATGTGCTTTACATTTCCAAATTATCCACTATATTAAAAGCCACTTTATGAAACAGTGACACAGGGAACTCTGGAATTTTGCTTTGGCAATAAACATGTGGTATATGCAAGTAAACCAAATGCTCCAAACCAGATACTAAATAATAAAAAATTTAAACAACCATTTAAAAAAAAAACTCATCAATCATGTCAATATGGTCAAGTGTACCTCTTAAAAAAGGACATCCTAGACATTCATATGATCATTCAAAGAAACTAGTACTAAGGAAAGAAGTTACAGGAAGAAATAAGAAAACAAAAATCAGCCTGATTATTTTAGAATTTGTAATATGCCCTGAAGTGAATATCTTGATCACTTCTCAGAAAGAAAAGACGGGTATGGGGGAGCGCGGGATTGGGAGCATTTTGGATTTGGGTATTATGGATTTAAAATTTTTCTTTTGCTCTGAAAACAAATACAAATCTTCATTCATTTTTTGTTTACTCTCAACTGCTTTCATTTTATTTTTCTTTTTTCAGTTTATATTTTTATTAGTAGATGTTTGCAGTACTTAGTGATTGCATCCGTCTGGGGACTTGGTACATGTGCATAACGTGTTTTAATTCTTTTTTTCATTCTTTTCCTCTCCCCTCCCTCCAACTCCCCTCACTCGCCCCACTCCCTCCTCCATCTCTCGGACCCCTTTCCTTTTGCAAAAGATGTACCTTCCTTTTTCCTACTGTCTATTTTATTATGCGGAGTACAGACTGAACGGTACTTCTAACCTCAAAGTAGCCTAGCAACAGTGACATCTAGTGGTCGTATGGGTTTCACTCGTTTTCTCCTTTCTGTGTTACTAGAGGTAAGAGTTTAAAATTGAATCTCTCTACTACTGTCCTGCTTACATAGTCTTTCTGGGTCTTCAGGAGTCTTCAGATGCATGTGTTGATGGATCAAGACTGAGGTGTTTAAGTGTGAGTATTTCTTTGACTTGAATGAAAGTCATCTACCAGGGTAGCCAAAGAAGGATAATTGGGCTCACATATTTAAAAGGACTAGCTTGACAGCTCAAAAGCCTGGTGACGGGTAGAATGCTCACAGGTGCTTGGCTTGCTTTAGCTCTGCCCTGTTTTGCAGCTCCATCACACTGAAGGCTGCCACCATGCTAATCTCCCTAAAGAGGAACTTTTATCAACTCTTTGTCTGTCTCTGTTGCCTGCTACCCTGAATTCATATATGTCTGGTTGGCTTTCAAAACACTCCTGAGAACTGTCCGACTTACTTCTTTCTCACAATTCCTCAGCTCATGCCTCTTCTCCAGCCAATTTGCTGTCCTCTTTGTCCTCTGAACCCATCATAGCTCTTTCCTGTCCTTGTTCTTTCTGTATTCTCTCTGTCTCTGTCTCTCTGTCTCTGTCTCTCTGTCTCTGTCTCTCTGTCTGTCTCTCTGTCTCTGTCTCTCTCTCTCTTTTTCTTCTCTGATGTCTGTTTTTCAAGAACATTTTAAGTGTATCTCTTCCATGGAGCCATGCCTTATCCCCCGAATCTACGCAGACCCCTGTCTTCTCTGAATTACCATTTTATTCATACCTGTATCACAGAGCAAAGCCTTAAACTGCTTTACTAATGGTTTATGCTTCTTGATCTTGTCTCATCTGCTGATGTTTAAACATTGCAAAAGCAAGTGTTGATGTCATATATGTCTTTTCATATTTTCATTGTTTTTATTAGTACATATTTACAGTGCATAATGGTTACAATCATCATGGGGATCCTTGTATTTTAGTATAAAATATGTAAGGCATGTCGTCTTCTAAACCATACTCTAACCTTGCCTCAGTTTTTAGTTGAAAATCTTTATCTCTTCTCGTCAAACCAGTTCATGGACTAAAGTTTTTGGTAACTGCTGCTATAATTTTAACCTGAAGTACAAAACAAAAAATAAGCCTTTTATCAATTTGAGTTGTGAAAAATTATGCCTCAGAGATTTCCAAGGAAACATACACATAGAATAAATCCTTTTACAAGCCTTAGATACTACATAACAGAGCAAAGTGATACAGAACTGTATGAAAGCCTTTGTTTGTGTTTGAAAGGCTCTATTTACCTTCCTTTAGAAATCTCATCCACTCTAAAAATGTTATTTTATCTCTCCAACTCAAATTCTGTTCACTATTGTTTGATAGCTCACTGTTTTTCAAATACTCTTGTATACTACCATATAGATTATCTGAGGAACATTGAGCATCAAATTAAAATT